>JAURVB010014404.1:0-160396 GCA_033002965.1 Piper betle | reverse complement strand
GCCATCCAACTTGCTAGAACGGCCATCACTCTTCGGGGCATTGGTGCAAGAGTACGCCAACCGCTCGGCCGAGATCTAGCTCTTTACCTGTTCATACGTATGTGTTTGGAAATTCACCTCGCGCGCACCATCTAAAGTTTCAGACGTAGAGATCAACATGAATCAAAGTGTTGCAACAACTATCCAGCCATTCTTAACATGTATAACGTCTACTATGTAAAATCACAAACGGTAAGTCTCAAATCATTAGAGACCCACGCCATAGGATGATATTGCAATACTGTATCATCCTTCAAATGGATGATTAATTTGATTGGCAACAATAAATCTATTCCACAGTCCACATGAAAGCCTTGTGTTACTTGATTAGAAACAACTGCATGCAAAGCATCAGAAACCCAGAAAGATCACCACTCAAATTTCCTCAAATCTTTCTTACAGATATGATAGTATATAAGGTCGAAGTCTTCCAACATGAAGCAGATATTGGTTTGCTTCTGAATTTCTTCAGTTCCCATTTACTAGCCGAAGAACTTGCTGCTAAAGCCTTCATTAGCTCCTCCGGGTCGGTGGAAGGAGAAGAACAAAACTTGTCGGTCACACAAAACTCCAACCATCAGGTCTGCAACTCAGAGGACCGATTGGCATATTCTTGCACCAAAGCTCCGAACAGCGATGGCCGTTCAAGCAAGTTGGTAGGCGTATCAAACTCCTTAGCCAACCCTGTCATCCAATGCCATCCCACACATGAGAAGATATGTTCAATTATCGATAAGCAAAGTAGTACTGAATTCATAAATTTTGTTGTTTCTAAGTTGGTTTTCTGGGTTAACCTGCATCTATAACCAAGACTCGATCACAATCCATGACGGTGGGTATCCTATGAGCAATGCTAATGATGGTACATGCTGCAAAATCTTGTCTAATAATCTTCTGAATGGCAGCATCCGTCTGTGAATCAACCGAAGCAGTTGCCTCGTCCAGAAACAGAATTCGGGTCTTCTTTAACATCACTCTAGCCAGGCAGAGGAGCTGCCTCTGTCCCACACTCCAGTTATCACCATTATCAACAACTACAGGGGAGCCACTTTGGAAGCTCAATATTCCTGAACAAAATGTGGTACCAACCCAGAATTACCCAAAAGCTATACTTACCAAGAGAGTCGAGTTTTTCTGCCTTTCCAGCTACCACATCCTTCAATTGGCACCTTTGTAGGCTCTAAAAACAGTACATGCACAAAAGGTTAGACACATGCTATGCCACATTGTTCAAAACCCGATTAGATTAAGCAATGTAGAGTGTACCTGCCATATGACCTCATCGGAGTATCGTCCGGTGGGATCAACATTGGTTCTCACAGTTCCTTCAAACAGAACAGGTTCTTGAGGAATAATCCCGAATCTAGACCTCAAATCATGGAGACCCAATGTGCAGATATCAACACCGTCAACAATTATCTTCCCTCCTGTTGGCTCCACCAACCTGAACAAGGCTTGGATCAAGGTCGACTTCCCATTCCCAGTTCGCCCAACTACTCCAATCTTTTCACCTCCATGAATGCTCAGACTAATGCCCTTGAGGACTAGTGGGGTGTTTGGACGGTATCTCACCTACATGATTCATCAAACATGCAACTTTGCGGTTTACATTTACATTATTCTTGATTGCTTGCAATAGCATTTTAGTTAAACCTCACTATAGCTATAATGGTTGCCACCAACCTGTAAGTCATCAAGTTCTATGTTGCCTTGGTTTGGCCAGTCAGGAGAAGGAAGGCAATCTTTGATTTCCCATTCTGCTTCAGAAGGTATGTTTGTGAATTGCTTTATCCTTTCAACAGACACCATTCTATTCTCCACAAGGCAACTTACCCATACTGCCCAGAATAGCGTAGTGTTGAGTGACAATCCATAGGAAAGAGAGAGACCCACCAACTCTGCATCAATCAAGAACTAGCGGTGAGTGATCTAAAAATGCTACCTCGGCAAGACTCATTACTATAAACTGCTGTGGAATATAATAGACATCTGCTGCAATGTTACAACAGTGATTGAGTACCTGGTCTGATCACGTTGCTAGGCAGCAGAACCATGAAAAGAGCAGAGAGACAGAGAACAACAATTCCTATCAACTCTAAGCGAAATCCTAACCATTCATTCGAGCCATTGTTGTGGAAGTCCATTCTCAAATTTGCATCAACTCTGTTCACGTTCTCAAGGGAGAATCTTTCCTGCTTCCCAAAGCAGCGAATGGTGGTGACCCCAGACACGCTCTCTGAGAAATGATGAATGACCGGAGCTTTGGTGATGGAGTCCAGCCGAGTGATCTCCCGTGATGATGCAAGATAATATTTCTACAAAGCAACAAAATCACATGAGCACGCAAAATTTATGTAAACCACGAACAAATACGTACCATGCAAAGGAGATAACGATACATACTCTGTACCAGTAGTTGAACAAACCCAGTGGAACTATAAGTATAATGCTTGGCCAGGCAACTTGACATGTGACCACGAGAATGCTCAAAACACTGATGAACATGGCAATGGAGAAACCCACGAAAAAGGGTAGGAAGAGATCAATATTTGTTTGGTCGGTTGAGGCCTAATATCAATCAAACTCTCCAATCAATTCAAAGCATGAACACTTTCTTTGTACGAAGAATATTGAAATGATCATCAGTGCCAAAAAAAATGCGTACCCGACTCAAGATTCGTCCCGAAGGAGTAGTGTCAAAGAAGGACATGGGTGCATGCAAGATGCTGTCAAGAATCTGGGAGAAGAAGATTTGTGCAGTTTTGAGGCCCAGGAATGCATTGAGGTATGCTCTGCAACACGACCAAGACGATGGAAATGGCGGCAATGATGCCGTAAACTTCAATGAACAATTTGGGTTCGAACCCAGAAGAGTTGTCCAACGATGTCTCATGGGCCAACCAGTAATCGCTAGCCATGACCGCTCCTTGCCATAGCAATGGGATGCCCACAACCGCTATCACACCCCACCAACCGAACGCCTCTGTAGCATACAGCTTGTACACATGCCAGCTTACGTTACCGGTCTCCCTCTGCTCATCTTCGATCAGTTTGGACGTGCCCTTCTCTGATTTTGGCGCGTCTTGATCGCCACCATTTTCATCATGTTCAGATAGCTGCCTCTTTTTCATGGAGTTCTGTCTTGAACCAGGTTTGTGTTCTTGGTTGGCGGTGGTCACGTCCACCAAGCCCATGGACGTCTCATGCGCGGCCACCAGCATGCCAAAGTCTGTCCCGGATTCGAGTAGCTCGCTGTACTTCCCGGATTGAACAATCTTCCCATCCCGCATCACCTATCAAAATGCATCATCACAAGCTTTGTTAATTTTATGCACAGTGCTAGTTTTACTTGTAAATTAATGCATTTTATAGATGAATTGGCACTAACCAAGATGAGATCAACGTTGTGCAAGAAGTCGACTTGATGGGTAACCAACAAAATGGTTTTGTTTCTCAGCATTCCTTTCAAGCAATCCTGCAAATTTGGTTATCAAGAAATTTAGCTCCAATCAAGCTCAATTGTACGAATCATAACACAGAGTATTTAGAAAGAAGAGTGACTAGACTTTGAAGATGGCTGATCCGGTGTGAGCATCGACGGCACTAAAAATGTCATCGAGGAAGTAGATATCAGTGTCCTGGTACACAGCTCTAGCTAGTTGAATCCGTTGTTTCTGGCCGCCGCTAAGATTGATCCCTCTCTCACCAATCTCTGTTTGATCCCCAAACTCCATCATCTCCAAGTCCTTCTCCAAGCAGCACACTCTGATCACCTCTCTATACTTGGACTCATCCATGGGCATGCCGAATAGAATGTTGTCTTGGATCGTCCCATTTTGTATCCATGCCGTCTGTGCTACATACGCAGTACTCCCACACACTTTCACCTACAATATTATGTACCAACCACTCCAACATTCATATAAGAAGCTTCCATGAACCAACTATTCTTACTTGTGTCAATGGTGTTATATAGATTATAAGATCATCATTAACAATTAATACCTGTCCAGAGATTTTGTGCATCTCGCCGAGCAGGGCCGAGAGCAACGATGACTTGCCGGAGCCGACCGTCCCAACCACGGCGGCCAGCGACCCCCGCTTCACCACCAAGTTCAACTCCGACAAGGCGACGGCGGTGCCGTCGTCATCCCACCCGAACGACCCATCGCTGATCTCGAGCGCCACCTCGCCCGCACAGTCGCCGGCGCCCCTCAACACGGCGCCCTCCTCCAACTCCCTGCTCATCAAGTACGCGTCCAGACGCTCGAGCGAGATCATTGCCTGGGAGGATTGGATGAGCGCCTGCGGGAAGTTGCGCAGCGGCTCTTGCAGTATCTTGAAGAAGGAGGTGGCGGTGAACACCTTGGCGGCGTCGAGGTTCACGCCGAGCAAGAGGCAGGTACCGAAGGTGAGCACGGAGACAATCATCGGCGTGCTCCACATCACGATGATGTTGCCGGAGACGGAGTAGAAGAACTTGCTCAACCAGTCGAACTCGTCGGATCGGTAGCCAAGGATGCGGCCCTTGAAGTGCTCCTCCCAAGCTTGGAACTTGATCACCCGCATGTAGTTGAGCATCTCGTTCGTCGCCTTCATCCTCTTGTCCCTCATCCGCATCAGATTGAACTGGAACCGGTTGTTCCTCCGGGCGCCGATCACAACGAACGTCATGACGGCGGCGATGCCGACCAGCGCCGACGTCATGGAGGGGCCGAGGTAGCCGTAGAGGAGGGCGAGGGCGGTGGTCACTTGGAGGGGCATCAACCAGAGGTAATGCAGCTGGAGCATCATGTCGGAGAGCTGCTGGGCGTCGACGGCCATGTAGTTGACGATCTGGCCGACGCCGTGGGACTGCCTCGCCGAACAGGTGAGCCGGAGGCCCTTCTTGTAGAGGGTGGTGATGAGGGTGGAGCGGATGAGCATGCCCAGCTTCTGGCATTGGAAGTTGTATTGGTGGGAGCAGAGCACCTCGGCCGTCTTGGCCGACAAGAGGATGAGGACGAGGTAGTAGCCCTCGTAGTCGGAGCTGCGGCGGCCGGCGGTGAAGTCGACGAAGCGCTGGATGAGGACGGGGCCGACGTACATGACGCCGAGTCGGACGACGGCGAGTGCGGCCGTGAAGGAGAGGTTGGGCCAGAAGCAGCGCAGCAGCGTCGTCCTAACCGGGTGCTTGCTCTTCTCCGCCGGACCCGGCCACTTCGACTCGAACCGCCGGTACATCACCTCCGCCCTGTGCTCCGGCGACAGCGCCGGTATGTCCTCGATCTTCAGCGGCGACTCGTACCCTTTGCTCAGTAACGGGTTCATCCATAGCCACACCATTCGGGAGAACCAACTCGCGGTCGCATACGCCGTCGTCTGCTCTCCCTCTTCTTCTTCATCTTCTTCATCATCTTCTTCGACGACACCCACGCCGGTCGAGCCATGAACGGCGACGACGAACAAGAAGAGGGAGACGGGGAGGAGGCTATGGAGACGACGTCGTCGAGCTTCAAGTCTGGGATGGAATGGCGCGAGTTGAATCGGAGGAGTGCAGATACAGAGAAGAGAGAGCAGAGCAAGAGGTTGGCAACCCAGAAAACGCGAAGAGACGTCGGATGGACGGTTGCTCGGAATCGCTTTTCGTGAGCAACAATGGCGACGATCGCCATGTTGGTCACGGCCTGCGACAATCGGAATGAGAGCTCGGTGATCCGCCATGGACGGTCCGGCGTGTCGCCGACGAGAGCTAGAATGGTGAGGACGACGTAGGCCACCGCTAGAACAGCGGTTAGCAGCAAGGTGAGCTTGAAGACGACGGTGGTGCAAACACGAGATGTTGCACCGCTCCTCCCCGCCGCCGCCATTGATGAGCGGCTGCTTCACTGCCAACCCCGACCCAACATCATCGCCGTCGATGCTCGTCCTCCTCCAAAGCCTCGAACAAAGCTTGTGGAGGGCGAAGGCTAGAAGGATGATCACGAGAAGGCAATCAACGGCGGCGTACATCGCCCGTTGTGGACAAGGCGAGAGGAAGACGAAGCGCAGCCATTGAATGCAAATCAGTGGAAGAACTCGAGCACGACAAGGACTCGACCCATGAGACATGATCGGAGCTCGGGTACGCCCAGGATGGAAGGAGCATGATATTGTTCACGTCGAAGCGTACTTCCCACCTCGGCAATGGCCGACACCCTGCACCGCACTCTTCTTCTTCTTCTTCTACGATGATGATGATATGATCATATCATGAAGAAGCGTCCTTGCTCAGTGACCACAATTGATCTGCAATTGAATGCAAAGCCATTAAAGAGATGTTGGGTCTCCACCAAATCGATACACGTGATCTTGACATGGTAGGTGAGATTAAAAACAAGAAATCTACGTATGTATAATTAAGGATTATATATCATGAATGAACGCCATGAAATAAATCAACAAAAACCCATGTTTGCTCTTTTCCAATCCCATTATACCTGCAAGAACAGGTACAATTACTTTAAAGGCTATTGTGAGAAGTACACAGGTACGAATACGAAAGACAACAAAGCATCTGTATTTGGTTCATCTGATCAGATAAACGTCTTGGGACAATGAGCTTTTGAAACCATGTATTAGCTTGCCCTGGGTCAACTACTCCAGCCAGCCATCGGTATGGAATCATGTGAAATTGGGAGATTTTACTAAACTTTGATTGGTAAATATGAATGGTGTTATACCCGACTACCAAGAAAGTATAACTGTAATAATATTTTCTTAACGGCAGAGAATACTTCAATTTTTATAGAAAAATATTTTTCGATGCATCATTTCCATAGTATTACAATAAATACCAATTATAATGTGAAAAATGTATTCTCCACCGTTAAACTACGGAAAATCGTTAAAAGGTAACGTTTTAATTAATATCTCACATAGCTAGATCTTTTAACCATATATATTAACCTGAAAGAGCACGCCTTTCTTTCTTATTCACTAATTCAATTGCCAATCATCTTTATGATTTTTTATGTTTCATTAGCTCCTGGGATCCAATGTGAGCAAATTGGGTTTCGTTGACACTACATATTGAACTATCTTCTTCCCAGGGCATACCACCATGCAAAGCCTTAGTGAGTAGTGACTACACTATCAAATGATTGCTATAATTAAGTAAAGACTCTTGTAAATTGGTACTTTTCAGCGCAATTTGCCGTTTCATAGTCTTTATATGGTTTCCTAATTGGCCTTGGAAAAACAAAAACTTTGCTAATTGAAACCAGTACCATTAGGATTAGCTTCTCTGGAAGCCCACTGTAAATGTCCTTAGAATAGAGATCCATCACATCCTAACTTGACAGATGCTAAAGCTAAGCAGGTGAGGCATCAGGAACGAGTAAAATATACAAGAACATGAAGAAAGCTGCTCTCGTCCTTATTATCATCCATCATAAAGAGGAGAAGACGAAAACTTCGCTCAGAAAAAAAGATTTAAATTATGCTTACCACTTTATTATTACTCGTTCATAGATATTGCTTGGTACTCTTCTTCCCAGCTTTCTGGGTGGGGCATTACACCAAAAAGATGAAGAGAAGGGTACCCAGCATTTTCATGCAGAGACGTATCTAAAGTCTCATCTTCTATGATGATGAGTTGATTATTATTCGTTGGTCTTCTACGTATATACACATATAAGAAACCAATTATTGTAAGTATAGACTAATGTCGGGGATTCGCTAGGTAAAGGGTATATATAAGAATTAAACCCTATTTTGAGCAAATGTGAACACGACCAGAATTTAGTGATCTGGGTTGGCATGCAATGTAAAACCCACGATTCGAGTCAGGGTTTTATATTCAGAACCGGTCGGTTCGACCGTTATTTTTGAGTCGAGTCTGTTTCAGAACACGTGTATTGAGCCGACGCCAGTCGCGTGTATGAGCTATGAGGGTCATGCGTACCCAAGTATATGATGATAACGTCATGAACACAGCAGAACAGAATGAGTTATCAGAATATATGAGAGTATGCAGTTATTTTTTTTATTATGATATATAATGGATCGTAGAATTAGTTTTAGGCCGTTTACCGCGTTAGGACGCGTTCGGGCATTTTGGGTGGGTTGATAGTTCTAGAGCATATCATTATGATTTTTTGGTGTTGTTTGATTTTACGAGATTTTTCCCGATTTTTATGAATTTTTTAGGATTTAATATGACTTAGTTATTATACTTGACTCGAGCCGGAGACGAGTCAAGTCTTAATTACAAGTTTGCCACCCAACCATTTCTTCTCCACCCCGACCTTTTCTCCCACACGCCCAAACCCTAGCCGCCGCGCCGCCCCTGTTCGCGCGCCATCGCCGCCACGGCCGACGCCGCCTGGCCGTCGATCGACGCCGCCCAGCCCGGCCACGGCGTCGCCCTGCCGCCCCGACCAGGCCTGGCCACGAGCTGGCCGCCGCGACGCGAGGAATCACCGCGGTGACGCAGCGCTTGCGTCGCCGATCGCGCCGGTGCCGACCGTCACCACCACGATCAGGTGGTCGGCTCGACGTCCTCGACCCCTCAGCTGCCTTTCTCGACCGGAGCAGAGGCCATCGCCGGCCTAGCCGGCCGGATCTAGCGACCCATCGCCGCCGCTCCATCTTATGCATTTTCCGGCGAGCCATCACCTCCGTTGGCCGCGTCGACCTCGTAGATGAGTCGGGCTCGCCGAGCCGGTTCCGAGGGTACCCAACACGACCACTTTCCGGCCAGTAGACGCCGCCGGCGATTGTCGCCGGAAAACCACCGGAAGCCGCCAGCAAGCTGCCGGAAAACCGCCGGAAAATCGAAATTTCTGGAATTCACTCGAATTCACCGGATCTTCCGCGGGGCTCACCCAGTGGAGCCCGATCGAGCTTCGGACGCCGATGAGCGCCGAATTTGAGTTCCGAGACACGCGACGGAACGCTAACCGTCGCCGATTGTCGACAACGTGAGGTATAATTACCTCCGATTGATTTATTTAAAATTGATGATAATTGTTAGCATAGCATGCTAGGGTTGATTAATTATCATGATTAATGTCTTGACCATGAATAAAGTAAAGATGTGCATGATGAGATTGTTAGTGAATGAAGTAAGTGATCTAATGAGATGAATTGTGTATGAGCATGTTAATCTAGTACGATGCAACTTAGAAGAACAGAATAAAATATGGTATGAATAGTTTGAGTTAGGATTATTTACTCTTATAATTATCTGATTGTTATTTTGATGGATGATCTTGTGGTTGCATTGTGTGTGATGTTCATTGAGTTTGATGCATCATGTAGTTAGTGGGCGTTAGTATTTAGTTTTGATGTGTAGGTACGGAGTAGGAGCTCGTCGCCTAGGCGCGATGACACGCTTGGAGCTTCTACCAGGTCCGTTTAGGACTCGTCTTGTTTTACTCTTTTCTATTGTATGTTTGTTTTATTGCCTGCAGGACGGGTTAAGTGGCGCTTTATCGGATCCCACTTAACTCGGGCCATTTAACCGAATAGTTTTCCGGATTAATAACCCCTCGAGGATGAGATCCCTCGAGGATGATTTCGAAAACAAGATCCACCACAAGTTGCCTTCGGGCCTATTATATAAATCCCTACCCAGCCCTATATATATATGTAGTTTTCGCGTTTTCAGTGAGACGAGAGATGGAGAAATCGACTGCACGTACCATGCAGAGGATGCCGTGACAGTCAAAGCGGGCTCTGGATTAGTGCCAGCGGACTGTTCCATTCCCGAGGGATCCTGACAACTCCGCGTTTGAGTTCCTCACACCCGGAGAACGTGGAGGTTTACGGGTACTGTTTAGTACAGCGCATGTCCGGACTTGTGGTTCAAAGGGTACTAAAGGCGACTGCCTGAGAGTACTCGGCCTTCGTGCTCAAGGCCAGGAGAAATATGGAGGTAAGGAGAGGGCTTAGGATAAAGTTTCACGAGAAGTACTGAAAAGAAGTGCTGAGAGTAGCACAGTACCAGCAGCAGAGCAGTAAGTTCGGGATGCTACCGGGTCTGCAGCCTAGTGGCTCCTCAGTAGTGCCCTTCAGAGTGTTCATGTGGAGTATATGTTGTTTTCGTTCATATGAGAGTTTGCTCTCATAGCCAGTTTGTTATAGTTATTTTCTTTTCGGACCAGTAACGCTTGTTACTCGACGTTTTTCCTATATATATGTAGGTGATAAGCACGAGATGGATGGGCCGGCCAGGACGGAGGAGCAATAAGGTCTTCTGCACACACACATTGGGTGATTGAATGTTTAATGTTTTGTTTATGATGTTATTTTATAAACATGCTATGAGTAAATGGTTGAGGCATGACAATGAGATGAAATGAAATGATCAGAGTAGCGCAGCAAAAGTGTGATGGGTTGAAACCCAAGCTTCAGAATGAGTGTATAGTAGATTAGATTCTGTGTGAATGAAATTGTTTGATACTTGGTTATATATATTTTTATATGTATATTTGACAGGGTGGCCCCTAATTGCATTTTTAGGGGAAATTCTGTCCGTCATATTTCAAAACTTTTATTAATTTTTATCGGGATTGTTTGGTGTGTACTCTGACTTGCATGTCATTCATGTAGTACCATGTTAGGTTTGTGTATTCATCCATGCATTGCGAGTTGTATCTTCATCTTAAGACGCCGAGATTGGATCCGCACGAGTTAGGTTCGGGTTAGCCGACCTAACCGGGGCCTGTAACATGTCGGTTTGGTTCACGAGTATGAACCGGATTTGGGGTGTTACATGCAAGCTGTTAATAACGTGGCTTGGCAGCCACGTCGCCCTACACATATAATATTTAGCCTTGTACAGCTTGTACAATATTATATCTCAATATCAAAACAGTAGTTGATTCCTGTAGAGACCCAGATACTAGCTAGCTTTACATAACTGAGATTCAATTTCTTATATTTGATCTTATAATCCTTCGCCGTCCTAGGTCTAAAATTATATAGCACCAAGAAAAGTTGAAGAACATTATATCTTTATTGGTGTCCTTTAAATTCTTAAACCCAATTACCATCTGCATAGATATGGTATTAATAGTTGGCTAGCTCGAAAGAAGGAAGAGAAAGAAGCTCACCACTCGCCAGCTACCTAGCTTAGAGACGTAGAAGCTGCAAAGAAGGTCAGAAGCAGTACCAATCAACCAAATTGGACGTTTGGAAAGAGAAAGGCCGGCCATCTCACACGACATCAACGTGTTTTATGGCAGGAGAGATAGGAAACCCTGATCACATGGGCAAGCTTCCACGAATGGAGTTTAGAGCATGGAAAGAGGCTGTAATCGCCAAACTAACCTATATGAGAAAGAAGCCAAATTGTAGAAACACGAGGAAGAGGTACGCCTTAGTGACCAGAGGCCGCCGATACTTGTCTACTATACGGACTCTTAGCTATAGATGTAACACCCCAAATCCGGTTCACACTCGTGAACCAAACCGGCATGTTACAGGCCCCGGTTAGGTCGGCTAACCCGAACCTAACTCGTGCGGATCCAATCTCGGCGTCTTAAGATGAAGATACAACTCGTAATGCATGGATAAATACACAAACCTAACATGGTACTACATGAATGACATGCAAGTCAGAGTACACACCAAACAATCCCGATAAAAATTAATAAAAGTTTTGAAATATAACGGACAGAGTTTCCCCTAAAAATGTAATTAGGGGCCACCCTGTCAAATATACATATAAAAATATATGTAACCAACTATCAAACAATTTCATTCACACAGAATCTAATCTACTATACACTCATTCTGAAGCTTGGGTTTCAACCCATCATACTTTTGCTGCGCTACTC
This sequence comes from Piper betle, assembly GCA_033002965.1. Classification (NCBI taxonomy): domain Eukaryota; kingdom Viridiplantae; phylum Streptophyta; class Magnoliopsida; order Piperales; family Piperaceae; genus Piper; species Piper betle. Next base: position 148,553 of record JAURVB010014404.1, on the reverse strand, counting down.
TGATCATTTCATTTCATCTCATTGTCATGCCTCAAACATTTACTCATAGCATGTTCATAAAATAATATCATAAAAAAAACATTAAACATTCAATCACCCAATGTGTGTGTGCAGAAGACCTTATTGCTCCTCCGTCCTGGCCGGCCCATCCATCTCGTGCTTATCACCTACATATATATAGGAAAAACGTCAGTAACAAGCGTTACTGGTCCGAAAAGTAAAATAACTATAACAAACTGGCTATGAGAGCAAACTCTCATATGAAAGAAAACCATCATACTTCCACGAGAACACTCTGAAGGGCACTACTGAGGAGCCACTGGGCTGCAGACCCGGTAGCATCCCGAACTTACTGCTCTGCTGCTGGTACTGTGCTACTCTCAGCACTTCTTTTTCAGTACTTCTCGTGAAACTTTATCCTAAGCCCTCTCCTTACCTCCATATTTCTCCTGGCCTTGAGCACGAAGGCCGAGTACTCTCAGGCAGTCGCCTTTAGTACCCTTTGAACCACAAGTCCGGACATGCGCTGTACTAAACAGTACCCGTAAACCTCCACGTTCTCCGGGTGTGAGGAACTCAAACGCGGAGTTGTCAGGATCCCTCGGGAATGGAACAGTCCGCTGGCACTAATCCAGAGCCCGCTTTGACTGTCACGGCATCCTCTGCATGGTACGTGCAGTCGGTTTCTCCATCTCTCGTCTCACTGAAAACTCGATAAAACTATATATATAGGCCTGGGAAGGGATTCATATAATAGGCCCGAAGGCAACTTGTGGTGGATCTTGTTTTCGAAATCATCCTCGAGGGATCTCATCCTCGAGGGGTTATTAATCCGGAAACTATTCGATTAAATGGCCCGAGTTAAGTGGGATCCGATAAAACGCCACTTAACCCGTCCTGCAGATAATAAAATAAACATACAATAGAAGAGCGTAAAACAAGACGAGTCCTAAACGGACCTGGTAGAAGCTCCAAGCGTGGCATCGCGCCTAGGCGGCGAGCTCCTATTCCGTACCTACACATCAAAACTAAATACTAACGCCCGCTAACTAAATGATGCATCAAACTCAACACAATTAAACACAAAATCATCAACCGTCAAATAACCATAAATATGAAAATAACTCTACTCATTCTATTCATGACAATTTTATTGTATTTTTCCTAAGTTACATCATACACGATTATCATACTCAATTTACTTACTTCATTACATCACTTAACTATCATTCCCTGTTAATCATATCATGCACATGTTTACTTCATTCATAATCTTAACATTCATCATAATAACTACTCAGTTTTAACATGCTATACTAATAATCATCATCAATTTTAAATAAATCGATCGGAGGTAATTATACCTCACGTCGTCGGCAATCGGCGACGGCTAGGGTTCCGTCGCGCGTCTCGGAGCTCACATTCGGCGCTCATCAGCGTCCGAAGCTCGATCGGGCTCCCCTGGGTGAGCCCCGCGGAAGATCCGGTGAATTCCGGAGAATTCCATTTTCCGATTTTCGGCGGTTTTCCGGAGCCACTGGCGTTTTCCGGCGACTTCCGGTGGTTTTCCGGCAACAATCGCCGGCGGCGTCTACTAGCTGGATAGGGGTCATATAGGGTACCATTGGAACCGGCTCGGCGAGCCCGACACATCCACGACGTCCACATGGTCGGCCGAGGCGGTGGCTCGCCGGAAAAAGTCTAAACAGAGCCGGCGGCGATGGGTCGCTAGATCCGGCCGGCCACGGTGGCGACGGCCTCCGTTCCAGTCGGGGAAGGCAGCTGAGGGGTCGAGGACGTCGAGCCGACCACCTGATCGTGGTGGCGACGGTCGGCGGCGGCGCGATCGGCGACGCGACCAAAACCTTGCCGCGGCGCTACGCACGGCGATTCCGGCGTCACGGCGGCCCGATTGGGGCCGGACTTGGTCGGGGCAGCATGGCGACGCCGTGGCTGGGCCGGGCGGCGTCGAACGGCGGCCAGGCGGCGTCGGCCGTGGCGGCGGTGGCGCGCGAACAGGGGCGGCGCGCGGCAATGCTCTGGGAAAGAAAAGGTCGGGGAAGAGGAAGAAAAGGGCTGGTGGCAATTTCGTAAATAATACTTGACTCGTCTCCGGCTCGAGTCAAGTATAATAACTAAGTCGTATTAAATCCTAAAAAAATTCATAAAAATCGGGAAAAATCCCGTAAAATCAAACAACACCATAATATTATAATGATATGCTCTATGACTAACAACCCACCCAGACTGCCCGAACGCGTCCTAACGCGGTAAACGGCCTAATACTAATTCTACGATCCACTATATATAAAAATAATAAAAAAATGACTGGCATACTCTCATATATCTGATAACTCATTCTGTTCTGCTGTGTTCATGACGTTATCATCATATACTTGGGTACGCATGACCCTCATAGCTCATACACGCGACTGGCATCGGCTCAGTACACGTGTCCTGAAACTGACTCAACTCGAAAAATAACGGTCGACCCGACCGGTTCTGAATATAAAACCCTAACTCGAATCGTGGGTTTTACAATAGAACTTTTTCGCTTATGTCATTTAGTATAGGAACCATCGACACAATCCAGCAAGCCGGCTCCTCTCTAGCCAGCCATATAAATGGTGAAAACAATGATATGTTAACCCCAGAAATTAATAGCGATGTTGGGAAAAACAAAAACCCAGAAATTGCAACGACGCTTCTTGTTCGTATGGTGCATGCATCAGCATGGATCACACTTGATAGCTGACCTTTTAACGTGGATTGAGGACCATTCACTATCGTGTACATGAGTGCATATGTGAGGCTTTTCTGAGTATCCTAGTCCTTGTAATCTCTGCTGCAGAACTATGATCACTGTGTGTTTGGGGAAAAAATAATTGTGCATGAGTTCCTGAATGTATACTAGCTATTACTACTGAAAAATTGAAGGTTACCCATATTTCGACTGTAAATTTTTACAAGATATTGTTTGTGCATAATTACGAGTAGAATAAATTAAATGTCAAGGTTTAATTTGTATACGCAAAGTTTTTTTTTATTTGAGGAGTAGATAAATTGTAAAACGACTCAAACCACGTCAACTCTATTTTATTGTCGGGTTTTTTTAAACAAAATCTTTTTTGTTTCAATTGGGTTAGAATTTAAGACGCCAAAAAAAGTTTATTGACCTGTATTTTACTATCAGAAATGATGGGGAGCTAACAAGTTGACTTGATGAGGCCAATCGAACGAGGGTCTCATATTGTCAAAAAATAATAATAAATAAATGAAAAAAACCAGTGTTTATGATATTTTTTTGAAGAAAGATATAATTATAAAATGATTATACTAAAATATCTTTTGAAATTGGACAAAAAAGTTTTGTATGGCATTTGGACGATTCATTTAACGTTGTCACCAACAAATGCGAGCTTTCGAGCTAAAAGGAGGAGGCTATGAAAGCGTACGGAACAAGATTTAAGAAATCACGGGAGGGAGGCCTGTTGAAAGACGATGTATCAACTACTCAAAGAAGTGAAAGCATGAGCTTTGTTTTCTTTAGCAGAATACGATGTATAAAATTCTACATGAATAGATTCCTCGGTACTTAAAGCACGTGTTTTTTGCAGAAATATCAACTACTCAAAGAAGTGAAAGCATGAGCTTTGTTTTCTAAAAAAATCCTTCCTTTAGTGATTCTATCATAAGTAAGGTTTGATGGAGAAATTGTTGTTAACGCCACAGAGAATTAATGGCTGATGATGCATCAAAGTCTACCAAGCCAAAGGTGAAAACCTCATTCGCTGTGGACAAGAAATATATTCTTTACATTTCAAGATGAACTTTTTAATGTGATGATGTATTCATTGGATCAAAGGTATGTTCTTGATGGAATAACTTTTTTAAAGTGAATAAACTGGAAGAGAATAAAAGGGAAGGCAAGTAAGTAGGTTTTTATCCAAATTTAAAGCATGCAATTTGCTCATGCTATAAATTTGAATTTGAAGGAGTTCAGTGGAGACATATTCTTTGTGTTTTGATCGCACATCTACCAAGATAGTATGTGATGAAAAGCGATTACATACCAGTGATCCTTAACTTGCTTAACCAAAAGGTAGCGAAAAACGATTGAATTCGGCAGCTGAGAAAGCCACAAAAGAGGCCACGAGTATGCCATCGATGCAACAGGCGTGGTCATGATTTGCCAACTTGTCCTACCATGAGGTTCGGTCCAGAGTATGATTAATTTTTTTAATTAAATCTTATTATATGTGCCTTATGGAGGAGGCCTGTTGACGATGCTTATATAAAAAAGATTATGCACATATCTATCCATCAACACCTTCTGCAACCAAATTGCAATCGCTCTGAACACTAAACAGTAGCCATTGTTTTTTAACAGCTCTATTAATAATGATAATGACTTCAAGCTCTAAATCTTGAGGAGAGCCTTGGACCAAATTTTGTAGATAGAAGATACAAAAATCGCAGCTGCTCAATTCTTTCACATCCTTGGACCAATCGTGAACACCTCGTTGTGCCTAGCTCCAAGTGCCATAATATCCATGTTGGTTACACATTCTCAACAAATTTCAATAATGAATATCCTTTAATACAGAAATTAGATATAACTTATATCATATCATCAATTAGATACAAACATAGTCATTGAAAAAATATTTCTTCATATAAATTCTTAAAATTAAACAAATAATTAAAAATTAAAAATTAATTCAAATTTTAAAAAAATCAAACTTAATGGTATAATAATAACCCAAAAGAATAGCTTACATAACTATCTGACATATTGGTCAATAACAGAGCATTCTTGTGAACCAATTGCATCCTGAACAATGGAAGTAGAAGAGGTGGTGATGGCAGCAGCAGAGGAGTAGACGGTGATAGCGTGGAGGAGGAGATGGGGATAGCGCCAAATGAGGTGGAGACAATGATGACGATGAAGGAGTCAACAACAGTGGTAGGGTGAGGAGGCAGCAATGTAGCGCTGCATCGGCCATATTATGCTAGTCATTCGGATGGCAAAGCAGCTCTCTTTGTTACCAAGGATGGAAGTTTTATGAGGTGTAAACTAGGAAAAAAATAAAATGAGAGAAGATAAGGATCAACCTTTGGATGTTTGCCTAGCATTTATTTTGAAGAGAGCACTGCACTTAAAAGTGTGTTGGTGTTCTGAGGAAAAAATTTTTCTGATATACACAATACGTCTACTCTTATTAATAAAAAGGAACTCAATGTTGTTTATGATTACAAATATGAGAATTTAACCAATTAAAAAATAACAAAAAATAAAAAATAAATCAAGTTATTATAGCATATATTCTTTCAATTAGGATCTATTTTTTAGTCAAAGAGTCAATTAGAATCTATTTCCAACTTATTAAATTATTATATTCTATATTATTATTTGACAAAAAATATTTATAAAATTTAAGTTTATCGATGACGCTAAGTCATACATGACGTGACATCTTACCTATTTTACACGATGACATGACATCTATCACACGATGGGTAGCTGTAAGCACTGAAATCTTATCCAAGATTTTGGTTCATTGGATATGACACTTTACACCCTTGAAAAATGTGTCACCTATAAGAGATTAAGAGTAATTATATGATTTGTCAACCTATATACAATATAGTTTCTTTTTTTACCTTTAGAAGTATTATTTTTATAATTAATGTACAAGATAGAATTATACAAAAGAAGAGTTTTGATTAGCTCTAGCTCGATCCAAACTCAAACCAAATCAAGTACTCATTGGTTCAACTTAAAATCAAAATCAAATGTGAATTAAGTAGCTCTCCCTGGAATTTATTGAGACAATCTTGTGAATATATTTTACATATAAAATGAATTGTGTGTCTTTAAATTTACTAATTATTTTGAGAAAGGCCATAAGGTTATAATATGACCGACCTCTAGAAATTGAAGAGTTGCTATCTCAATAAAAAAGTGAGGATCATCCAAGTAAGGTTGAAATCATGTAATTAACTAGCTCATGTGTGTTAGACAGTTAAGGATTTACCGTTTTACTTGCTACAACAAGAACGATGTAGCAAAGTTATTATTAGTCTAATTGGGTCTCATTTTTCTCATCTTAAGCGATATATTTAATCCTTGATAACCAACTTATAAAACTTGTGACATAAGTCAGAGTTTTACATTAGCGAATTAGTCAGTTCAACCGTCGGTTTGAATTGAGTCAATTTCATGACCGTATACTGTATAATACCTCGTTTCAGTTCACTCATGAACTAACCCGAAAATGTTACCGACAACCGACCCGAAAATCTACTTGTTTCAGTTAAGCCAACCCAGATTTATTTTTTGCGTCTCAAGATTGTGATGCATTATGCAAAACATGAATGAGATGCATGGGTTCTAACGTTATCCTATATGCATGCTATGATATTCAATTAGAATAAAACAAATCAAACACACAAAAAGTTTTAAAAGAAATAGCTATAAGTCTCCCTTAAAGTGCAATAGGACTCACTCTGTCAATAACAAACAATATATATTTATATTAACAAGCATAAAAAATGCAGTTCAAACACAGTATTTTATTCACATTCCAGTTATCATTATTTTCCTCATCATAAAAGCCGAGTCTAAACTCAATAGCTCACCCTGTTCATTTTCATCCACACGCAAAATATTTATAATAAGTTCATAGAATATCATTCAAATTTTATCATCCACACAACTCAACACACATTATCAACACCAATTATACTCTGCAGGTACTTGTGTGCACAATTTAGTGTTGCTCCTCTGCAATCCTGACATCGCTCATTCCCCGAAGTTCTCACCTACATATATAATAAAAAGATATTAGTAACAAATGTTGCTGGTCTAGAAATAACTAATAACAAAATGATATAAAAGAGCTGACCCTCCTCTTAAATGAAAACCTCATTACTCTTCCTCATAAAACTCTCATAAGGGTAATAACTAGGATTCGTCGACCTCACACGACAACGTCCCCTTTCTATCTCATCCTCATTCATTAGTCACTTTAAATTATCCCTTGTGCAAAAAAATCATTCTCTTTCCCTTCAGCCATCTACATCCTCCATATCACTCTTGGCCCTGAGTACAAAGGCCGAGTACTTTAAGACATGGGCCTTCAATACCCTTTGAAATCATATGTCTAGACATACATTGCATAGCAATACCCATAAACCTCCACACTTTCGAAGAACTCAAAGGTGGAGTTATTAGGATCCCTCAGGAATAGAACATACAATCACCAATTCTAGAGCCCGCTTTGACGAGCACACACCCTATCTCAAAATGCGATCGTCGATTTTTCCTCTTCTCACATCTCACTAAAAAAGTAAAAAACTACATGTACATAAGTGTAACACCCCAAATCCGGTCCACGCTCGTGAGCCGAACCGGCATATTACAGGCCCCGGTTAAGTCGGCTAACCCGAACCTAACTCGTGCGGATCTAATCTCGGCGTCTTAAGATGAGGATACGACTCGTCATGTATATAGAAATGCACAAACTCTAACATGGTACCACATGAATGACATGCAAATCAAAGTACACACTAAGACAATCCCGATAAAAATTAATAAAAACTTTGAAATATAATGGATAGAGTTTCCCCTAAAAATGTAATTAAGGGCCACCCTGTCAAATATACATATGCAAATATATATATAAACATATATCAAACAATTTCATTCATACAAAATACAAAATCTAACATGCTGTAACTCATTTTGAAACTTGGGTCTCAACCCCGCTACGCTTCCATTTCGCAATCTATTCGTGTGCACATCATCTCATGTCTCAGCATTTCACGGCATTCTCAAGATAATATCATAACAAAAACATTAATTACTAAATCGACTAACATGTGTGCAAACGACATCATTGGTCCTCCGTCCAAGCTGGCTCCTCCAACTCGTAATTATTACCTACATATAGTATAAAAACACGTCAGTAACAAGTGTTACTGGTCCGGAAAATAAAATAACTATAACAAGCTTGCTATGAGAGCAAACTTTCATATGAAAGAAAACATCATATACTCCACGTGAACACTCTGAAGGGCACTACTAAGGAGCCACTGGGCTGCAGACCCGGTAGCATCCCGAACTTACTGATTTGCTGCTACTGATGCCGCTCTCGGCATTTTCTTACTTCATTTTCTGGCCTCAAATCCTAAGCCCTCTCCTTACCTCCATATTTCTCCTGGCCTTGAGCACAAAGGTCGAGTACTCTCAGGTAGTCGCCTTTAGTACCCTTTGAACCACAAGTCCAGACATGCGCTGTACTAAACAATACCTGTAAACCTCCACGTTCTCCGGGTGTGAGGAACTCAAACGCGGAGTTGTCAGGATCCCTCGGGAATGGAACAGTCCACTGGCACTAATCCTGAGCCCGCTTTGACTATCACGGCATCCGCTCATGGTACGTGCAGTCGGTTTCTCCATCTCTCGTCTCACTGAAAACGCGAAAACTACATATATATATATATATATATATATATATATATATGTTTGGGTAGGGATTTATATAATAGGCCCGAAGGCAACTTGTGGTGGATCTTGTTTTCGAAATCATCCTCGAGGGGTTATTAATCCGGAAAACTGTTCGGCTAAATGACCCGAGTTAAGTGGGATCCAATAAAATGCCACTTAACCCGTCCTGTAGGCAATAAAACAAACATACCATAGAATAGAGCAAAAACAGAGGCGAGTCCTAAACGGACCTGGTAGAAGCTCCAAGTGTGTCATCGCGCCTAGGCGGCAAGCTCCTACTCTGTACCTATACATCAAAATTAAACACTAACGCCCGCTAACTAAATGATGCATCAAACTCAATGAACACAATCAACAATCAAATAATCATAAGTATGAAATAATTCTAACTCATCCTATTCATACCAATTTTATTGTATTTTTCCTAAGTTACATCGTACCTGATTAACATGCTCAGATTTACTTTACATTATCAGATCACTTAGCATTTACCCATTACCAATCATATCATACATATCATTACTTTTTTCATGCCCAGACTTCTATCATGGGAATCAATCAATCCTATCATGTTGTGCTAACAATCATCAATTTTAAATAACAAACTCAAAGGTAATTATACCTCACGTCATCGACAATCGGCGATGACTAGGGTTTTGTCTCTCGTCTCGGAGCTCAAATTCGGCACTCATCGGCATCCGAAGTTCAATTGGGATCGACTGGATGAGCTTCGCGGAAGATTTGGCGAATTCCAGCGAATCCAGTTTTCCGGCGGGTTTCGGTGGTTTTCCAGCACTTTCTAGAGGTTTTCCGGCGACAACCGTCGACGGCGTCTACTAGCTGGAAAGCAATGGTATTGGGTACCATTGGAACCAACTTGGCGAGCCCGACGCGTCTACGGCGTCAACATGGTCGGCGAGGTGGTGCCTCGCCAAAAAATGGCTAAAACAGAGGGTCGGTGGTGGGTGACTAAATCCGGCCGGGAAGGGCGGCGATAGGTTCCGATCTGGTCGGGGAATCTCACTGGAGGGTCGAAGGTGCCGAGGCGACCACTGGATCATGGCGGTGACGGTCGCCGGCGGCGGAATCGATGACGCAAGCGCAACGCGGGCGCGGCGATCCGGCTTCACGGCGGCCAAATGATGGTCGGGGAGGCACGGTGATGCCGTGGTGGGGCTAGTCGACGACGATCGGCGGTAGGCCGGCGTCGACAAGCGGAGGGTAGCGTGGCTAGGGTTTGGACAGGGAAGAAGAAAGGAAGTGTCGGGAGGGGGGAAAGCAAAATAACTGGATGGCAATATCGTAAATAATACTTGACTCGTGTCCAGCTCGAGTCAAGAATAATAACTAAGTCATATTAAATCCAAAAAAATCAGGAAAAATCCCATAAAATCAAACAAACACCAAAACATCATAATGATATGCTCTAGAACTATCAACCCACCCAAACTGCCCGTAACGCATCCTAACGCAGTAACGGCCTAAAACTAATTCTACGATCCACTGTATATAAAAAAATAAATAACTGGCATACTCTTATATATCTGATCATGGTTGCATGAATCGGAATCGGAATCAGAATCGGTCTGAATCGGCCAGGAATCGGTTCAGTTGAATCGGCCTGAATCGGTCCAAATCGATCATATACAAAAATTTGTCAACTCATAACAGAAATGCCTGAAATACATAATTATATAATTTCTCAACATAAATACACAAATTCAAGTATTTATACAACAATCATAAAGAACACAATTTCATATAATTACATACCTAAAAAAGTATCACAATTTATCATCAGAATACCACATTTATATATCATCATCTGTGTTCTATCAAATAATAACAACAAGACATTAATACAAGTCCAAAAAATGAATGTTCAACACAATTCATATATCATCATCTATGTTCGGACGGCGGAAGGGCTGTGGAGGGCGGCCGCCGATTCCACCTGAACTCCTCGCCTTTGCGCTCCACAGCACACTCCGCAGGTCGGGCGGAGCTAAGGTCGGACAGCGGTGGCGTGGTCGGAAGGTCGGGCGGAGAGTCGGACAACGGAAGCGCGGCGGAGGGAGGAGCTGAGGTCGGAATCGGGCGGAGCTGAGGTCGGAATCAGGTGGAGCTGAGGTCGAAATCGGGCGGAGCTGAGGTCGGACGGCCGTGGCGTGGTCGGAAGGTCAGGCGGAGCGTCGGACACCGGAAGCGCGGCGGAGGACGGCCGCTGATTCCACCCGAAATCCTCGCCTTTTGTGCTCCACAGCACACTCCGCAGGTCGGGCGGAGCTGAGGTCGGAGGGCGATGGCGTGGTCGGAAGGTCGGGCGGAGCTGAGGTCGGACGGTGGAAGCGCGGCGGAGGGCGGCGGAGCGAGCGCGACGGCGAAAGCGGGGGAGACTGGTTTGATTTTAGGTTTTTAAAATCCTAATTACCATTTTACCCATGCTTAAATAATTTAATAAAAATCATACCTAGGGTATTTTAGTAATTTTTTTAAAAAAACCGATTCCGATTTAAATCGACCGATTCCGATTCCGAGTTAAATCGGTCGGAATCGGGCAAAATTGGACGATTCAGAGACCGATTCAGGGCCGACCGATTCGGCCCCGAAATCGGATCGGCTCGATGCCGATCCGATTTAAATCAGCCAATTCGTGCATCAATGTATCTGAAAACTCATTCTGTTCTGTTGTGTTCACGACATTATCATCATATACTTAGGTACACATAACCCTCATAGCTCATACACGCGACTGGCGTCGGCTCAGTACACGTGTTCTGAAACTGACTCGACTCGAAAATAACAGTCGAACCGACCAGTTCTGAATATAAAACCCTGACTAAAATCTTGGGTTTTACAATAGGCCTGCATAGGGATTTCAATATGATACGCCTGAAGGTATCATGAGCTAGATCTGAGTTTTTAAAACAAACTCAAGAGATCTCATCCTCAAGGGATCTGAGTAATGTTATATCACTAATTTTATGATGTAATTTTAAACTTGAATAGATTTTTTTTTGTCATTTAGGCTTACGTTAGATTTAGTCTAATAAATGTTTAATATGTGATTATGGTTTGAAGAGACAGACTTCTTGCACAACGTCGATCTCATCTTGGTTGGTGCCAATTTATCTATACAATACAATGATTTGCACGGTTGGTCTCTTTTAAGATACTCTGTTAGTATGCTTTACCACCTGTACTTTGATAGGTCACGAGAGATGGGAAGATTGTTCAATCAGGAAAGTACAGCGAGCTTCTCGAATCAGAGACAGACTTTAGAATGCTTGCTTCCATGAACACGCTGGACAATGCCACCGCCAAGCAAGAAGACAAACTTGCTGGGCACAACTCCATGACCGAGAAGCAGCAGCAATTCAAGGTTGAAAATGGTGAAGATGATGCACCCGGAACAAGAAAGGGGACATCCAAGTTGATTGAAGACGAGCAAAGAGAGACTGGAATTGTAACCTGGCATGTCTACAAGCTGTATGCAACAAAAGCTCTGCGCTGGTGGGGTGTGGTTTTGGTGGTGGGATTATCTCTGGTGTGGCAAGCTTCTCTCATGTCAAGTGATTACTGGTTGGCGTTTCAGACATCAAAGGAAAGCTTCAAGCCTCGCTTGTTTATTAAAGTTTATGCCATGATAGCCGCAGCTTCAATCGTCCTGGTGTGTTGCAGATCATTCTGCAATGCCTTTATAGGCCTCAAAACTGCTCAAATCTTCTTCTCTCAGTTCCATAGAACCATCTTGCATGCCCCCATGTCCTTCTTCGATACCACTCCCTCTGGTAGAATCTTGAGTAGGGTAAGCCCTGATTGTGTTTGATTTCACCCCCATTTGATCGAACAAAGTTTCCGATCAATCAATGAACTGTTTTTTTATTGTGTTCAGGAATTAATGGACCAAACGAATATCGATTTCCTCATACCTGCTTCCTCGGGCATTACTATTTTAATGTTCAGTAGTCTACTAAGCATCATCGTTGTTATCTGCCAGGTTGCATGGCCAACAATTATACTCATAGTTCCACTAGGTTGGCTCAATTTCTGGTATAGGGTGTGTATCCCTGTAATTTGCATATATACCATACTGTTATTTAGATTTGTATGAATTTATGCATGTGTAATGAATTTCGAGTTCTTTCTCCAGAAATACTATCTTGCTTCATCGAGAGAGCTCACTCGTTTGAGCTCGATTACAAAAGCACCCGTCATAAATCATTTCTCTGAGACTGTCTCTGGAGTTACCACCATACGTTGCTTTGGGAAGAAGGAAATATTCAACCAAGAAAATGTCGATAGACTTGACACCAACTTGAGAGCAGATTTTTACAACTATGGCGCAAATGAATGGTTCGGATTTCGGTTAGAGCTGATAGGAAGCTTCATTCTTTGCATATCAGCTCTTTTCATGGTGTTGTTACCCCACAATGTGATCAAACCAGGTACCTATTTCGTTGTTAATAATCAGTTATTAGCTATCAATGAAGTTACGTTATTCTTATTAGCTCTCTTCTTCATTGATACAGAGTTTGTGGGCTTGTCTCTTTCCTATGGCTTATCACTCAACACCTCACTATTCTGGGCAGTATGGAATAGTTGCATTCTTGAGAATAAAATGGTGTCTGTCGAAAGGATAAAGCAATACATAAACATTCCCTCCGAAGCAGCTTGGAAAATCAAAGATTTTCTTCCTTCTCCGGACTGGCCAGACCAAGGCAGCATTGAACTCAATAACCTACAGGTTACTAGATAAGTTTAGAAACTCTAAATTATACTGGATGATAAGGTTACTAAATAGCAAAGTTATATGATCAAACATGTAGGTGAGATATCGTCCAAACACCCCACTTGTGCTCAAGGGCATTAGTCTGAGCATTCAAGGAGGTGAAAAGATTGGAGTTGTTGGGAGAACTGGGAGTGGGAAGTCGACCTTGGTCCAGACCTTGTTCAGAGTGGTGGAGCCAACAGGAGGGAAGATAATTGTTGATGGTGTTGATATCTGCACATTGGGTCTCCATGATCTGAGGTCCAGGTTCGGGATTATTCCTCAAGAACCTGTTCTATTTGAAGGAACGGTTAGGACCAATGTTGATCCAACTGGACGATACTCCGACGAGGACATATGGAAGGTACACTCCACACACTACAACCAATATATCATCATCTTATCATCAATGTAGTTGAGTATGCGTCTAAACTTTTTGTACATAAATTGTTCTCAGAGCCTAGAACGGTGCCAATTGAAGGATGCAATATCTGAAAAACCAGAGAAACTTGACTGTCTTGGTAAGTATTAGCTTAATTTTGGTTGTGTCCGCGTTAGTGTTTATAAAGATTGTTCAGTAAAATTGAGCTTCCAGAATGTTTCCTCTGCAGTTGTTGATAATGGTGATAACTGGAGCGTGGGACAGAAGCAGCTCCTGTGCCTGGCTAGAGTGATGTTGAAGAAGACCCGAATTCTTTTTCTGGACGAGGCAACTGCTTCGGTTGATTCACAGACGGATGCAGTCATTCAGAAAATTATTAGGGAAGACTTCTCGACATGCACCATTGTTAGCATTGCTCACAGGATACCCGCCGTCATGGACTGTGACAAAGTCTTGGTTATAGATGCAGGTGAGCTGCTGCCCTTGTGAAGTTGGTACAAGATTAAGCTTCAAATTCTTCATTATTGTTTGGGAATCGTTGAGGTTAAGAATCTCATGCAATGGTATACTTTGGAACAGGGGTGGCGATGGAGTTTGACAGGCCATCCAACTTGCTAGAACGGCCATCACTCTTCGGGGCATTGGTGCAAGAGTACGCCAACCGCTCGGCCGAGATCTAGCTCTTTACCTGTTCATACGTATGTGTTTGGAAATTCACCTCGCGCGCACCATCTAAAGTTTCAGACGCAGAGATCAACATGAATCAAAGTGTTGCAACAACTATCCAGCCATTCTAAAATGTATAACATCTCTATGTAAAATCACAAACGGTAAGTCTCAAATCATTGAGACCCACGCCATAGGATGATATTGCACTATCATCCTTCAAATGGATGATTAATTTGATTGGCAACAATAAATCTATTCCACAGTCCACATGAAAGCCTTGTGTTACTTGATTAGAAACAACTGCATGCAAAGCATAGAAACCCAGAAAGATCACCACTCAAATTTCCTCAATCTTTCTTACAGATATGATAGTATATAAGGTCGAAGTCTTCCAACACGAAGCAGATATTGGTTTGCTTCTGAATTTCTTCAGTTCCCATTTACTAGCCGAAGAACTTGCTGCTAAAGCCTTCATTAGCTCCTCCGGGTCGGTGGAAGGAGAAGAACAAAACTTGTCGGTCACACCAAACTCCAACCATCAGGTCTGCAACTCAGAGGACCGATTGGCATATTCTTGCACCAAAGCTCCGAACAGCGATGGCCGTTCAAGCAAGTTGGTAGGCGTATCAAACTCCTTAGCCAACCCTGCCATCCAATGCCATCCCACATGAGAAGATATGTTCAATATCGATAAGCAAAGTAGTACTGAATTCATAAATTTTGTTGTTTCTAAGTTGGTTTTCTGGGTTAACCTGCATCTATAACCAAGACTCGATCACAATCCATGACGGTGGGTATCCTATGAGCAATGCTAATGATGGTACATGCTGCAAAATCTTGTCTAATAATCTTCTGAATGGCAGCATCCGTCTGTGAATCAACCGAAGCAGTTGCCTCGTCCAGAAACAGAATTCGGGTCTTCTTTAACATCACTCTAGCCAGGCAGAGGAGCTGCCTCTGTCCCACACTCCAGTTATCACCATTATCAACAACTACAGGGGAGCCACTTTGGAAGCTCAATATTCCTGAACAAAATGTGGTACCAACCCAGAATTACCCAAAAGCTATACTTACCAAGAGAGTCGAGTTTTTCTGCCTTTCCAGCTACCACATCCTTCAATCGGCACCTTTGTAGGCTCTAAAAACAGTACATGCACAAAAGGTTAGACACATGCTATGCCACATTGTTCAAAACCCGATTAGATTAAGCAATGTAGAGTGTACCTGCCATATGACCTCATCGGAGTATCGTCCGGTGGGATCAACATTGGTTCTCACAGTTCCTTCAAACAGAACAGGTTCTTGAGGAATAATCCCGAATCTAGACCTCAAATCATGGAGACCCAATGTGCAGATATCAACACCGTCAACAATTATCTTCCCTCCTGTTGGCTCCACCAACCTGAACAAGGCTTGGATCAAGGTCGACTTCCCATTCCCAGTTCGCCCAACTACTCCAATCTTTTCACCTCCATGAATGCTCAGACTAATGCCCTTGAGGACTAGTGGGGTGTTTGGACGGTATCTCACCTACATGATTCATCAAACATGCAACTTTGCGGTTTACATTTACATTATTCTTGATTGCTTGCAATAGCATTTTAGTTAAACCTCACTATAGCTATAATGGTTGCCACCAACCTGTAAGTCATCAAGTTCTATGTTGCCTTGGTTTGGCCAGTCAGGAGAAGGAAGGCAATCTTTGATTTCCCATTCTGCTTCAGAAGGTATGTTTGTGAATTGCTTTATCCTTTCAACAGACACCATTCTATTCTCCACAAGGCAACTTACCCATACTGCCCAGAATAGCGTAGTGTTGAGTGACAATCCATAGGAAAGAGAGAGACCCACCAACTCTGCATCAATCAAGAACTAGCGGTGAGTGATCTAAAAATGCTACCTCGGCAAGACTCATTACTATAAACGCTGTGGAATATAATAGACATCTGCTGCAATGTTACAACAGTGATTGAGTACCTGGTCTGATCACGTTGCTAGGCAGCAGAACCATGAAAAGAGCAGAGAGACAGAGAACAACAATTCCTATCAACTCTAAGCGAAATCCTAACCATTCATTCGAGCCATTGTTGTGGAAGTCCATTCTCAAATTTGCATCAACTCTGTTCACGTTCTCAAGGGAGAATCTTTCCTGCTTCCCAAAGCAGCGAATGGTGGTGACCCCAGACACGCTCTCTGAGAAATGATGAATGACCGGAGCTTTGGTGATGGAGTCCAGCCGAGTGATCTCCCGTGATGATGCAAGATAATATTTCTACAAAGCAACAAAATCACATGAGCACGCAAAATTTATGTAAACCACGAACAAATACGTACCTTGCAAAGGAGATAACGATACATACTCTGTACCAGTAGTTGAACAAACCCAGTGGAACTATAAGTATAATGCTTGGCCAGGCAACTTGACATGTGACCACGAGAATGCTCAAAACACTGATGAACATGGCAATGGAGAAACCCACGAAAAAGGGTAGGAAGAGATCAATATTTGTTTGGTCGGTTGAGGCCTAATATCAATCAAACTCTCCAATCAATTCACAGCATGAACACTTTCTTTGTACGAAGAATATTGAAATGATCATCAGTGCCAAAAAAAATGCGTACCCGACTCAAGATTCGTCCCGAAGGAGTAGTGTCAAAGAAGGACATGGGTGCATGCAAGATGCTGTCAAGAATCTGGGAGAAGAAGATTTGTGCAGTTTTGAGGCCCAGGAATGCATTGAGGTATGCTCTGCAACACGCCAAGACGATGGAAATGGCGGTAATGATGCCGTAAACTTCAATGAACAATTTGGGTTCGAACCCAGAAGAGTTGTCCAACGATGTCTCATGGGCCAACCAGTAATCGCTAGCCATGACCGCTCCTTGCCATAGCAATGGGATGCCCACAACCGCTATCACACCCCACCAACCGAACGCCTCTGTAGCATACAGCTTGTACACATGCCAGCTTACGTTACCGGTCTCCCTCTGCTCATCTTCGATCAGTTTGGACGTGCCCTTCTCTGATTTTGGCGCGTCTTGATCGCCACCATTTTCGTCATGTTCAGATAGCCGCCTCTTTTTCATGGAGTTCTGTCTTGAACCAGGTTTGTGTTCTTGGTTGGCGGTGGTCACGTCCACCAAGTCCATGTACGTCTCATGCGCGGCCACCAGCATGCCAAAGTCTGTCCCGGATTCGAGTAGCTCGCTGTACTTCCCGGATTGAACAATCTTCCCATCCCGCATCACCTATCAAAATGCATAATCACAAGCTTTGTTAATTTTATACACAGTGCTAGTTTTACTTGTAAATCAATGCATTTTATAGATGAATTGGCACTAACCAAGATGAGATCAACGTTGTGCAAGAAGTCGACTTGATGGGTAACCAAAATAATGGTTTTGTTTCTCAGCATTCCTTTCAAACAATCCTGCAAATTTGGTTATCAAGATATATAGCTCAATTGTATGAACATAAGAGTATTTACAAAGAAGAGTGACTAGACTTTGAAGATGGCTGATCCGGTGTGAGCATCGACGGCACTAAAAATGTCATCGAGGAAGTAGATATCAGTGTCCTGGTACACGGCTCTAGCTAGTTGAATCCGTTGTTTCTGGCCGCCGCTAAGATTGATCCCTCTCTCACCAATCTCTGTTTGATCCCCAAACTCCATCGTCTCCAAGTCCTTCTCCAAGCAGCACACTCTGATCACCTTCCTATACTTGGACTCATCCATGGGCATGCCGAATAGAATGTTGTCTTGGATCGTCGCATTTTGTATCCATGCCGTCTGTGCTACATACGCAGTACTCCCACACACTTTCACCTACAACAATATGTACCAACCACTCCAATATTCATATAAAAAGCTCCCATGAACCAACTATTCTTGCTTGTATTAATGGTGTTATATCGAGTATGAGATCATCATTAACAATTAATACCTGTCCAGAGATTTTGTGCATCTCGCCGAGCAGGGCCGAGAGCAACGATGACTTGCCGGAGCCGACCGTCCCAACCACGGCGGCAAGGGACCCCCGCTTCACCGCCAAGTTCAACTCCGACAAGGCGACGGCGGCGCCCTCGTCGTCCCACCCGAACGACCCATCACTAATCTCGAGCGCCACCTCGCCCGCACAGTCGCCGGCGCCCCTCAACACGGCGCCCTCCTCCAAGTCCCTGCTCGTCAAGTACGCGTCCAGACGCTCAAGCGAGATCATGGCCTGGGAGGATTGGATGAGCGCCTGCGGGAAGCTGCGCAGCGGCTCTTGCAGTATTTTGAAGAAGGAGGTGGCGGTGAACACCTTGGCGGCATCGAGGTGCACGCCGAGCAAGAGGCAGGTGCCAAAGGTGAGCACCGAGACGATCACCGGCGTGCTCCACAGCACGAAGATGTTGCGGGAGACGGAGTAGAAGAACTTGCTCAACCAGTCGAACTCGTCGGATCGGCAGCCAAGTATGCGGCCCTTGAAGTGCTCCTCCCAAGCTTGGAACTTGATCACCCGCATGTAGTTGAGCATCTCGTTCGTCGCCTTCATCCTCTTGTCCCTCATCCGCATCAGATTGAACTGGTACCGGTTGTTCCTCCGGGCGACGATCACCACGAACGTCATGACGGCGGCGATGCCGACCAGCGCCGACGTCATGGAGGGGCCGAGGTAGCCGTAGAGGAGGGCGAGGGCGGTGGTCACTTGGAGGGGCATCAACCAGAGGTAGTGCAGCTGGGGCATCATGTCGGAGAGCTGCTGGGCGTCGACGGCCATGTAGTTGACTATCTGGCCGACGCCGTGGGACTGCCTCGCCGAGCAGGTGAGCCGGAGGCCCTTCTTGTAGAGGGTGGTGATGAGGGTGGAGCGGATGAGCATGCCCAGCTTCTGGCATTGGAAGTTGTATTGGTGGGAGCAGAGCACCTCCGCCGTCTTGGCCGACAAGAGGATGAGGACGAGGTAGTAGCCCTCATAGTCGGAGCTGCGGCGGCCGGCGGTGAAGTCAACGAAGCGCTGGATGAGGACGGGGCCGACGTACATGACGCCGAGTCTGACCACGGCGAGGGCGGCCGTGAAGGAGAGGTTGGGCCAGAAGCAGCGTATCAGCGCCGTCCTCACCGGGTGCTTGCTCTTCTCCGCCGGGCCCGGCCACTTCGACTCCAACCGCCGGTACATCACCTCCGCCCTGTGCTCCGGCGACAGCGCCGGTATGTCCTCCATCTTGAGCGCCGACTCGTACCCTTTGCTCAGTAACGGATTCATCCATAGCCACACCATTCGGGAGAACCAACTCGCGGTCGCATACGCCGTCGTCTGCTCTCCCTCTCCTTCTTCATCTTCTTCATCATCTTCTTCGACGACACCCACGCCGGTCGAGCCACGGACGGCGACGACGAAGAAGAAGAGGGAGACGGGGAGGGAGGCTATGGAGACGACGTCGTCGAGCTTCAAGTCTGGGATGGAATGGCGCGAGTTGAATCGGAGGAGTGCAGATACAGAGAAGAGAGAGCAGAGCAAGAGGTTGGCAACCCAGAAAACGCGAAGAGACATCGGATGGACGGTTGCTCGGAATCGCTTTTCGTGAGCAACAATGGCGACGATCGCCATGTTGGTCACGGCCTGCGACAATCGGAATGAGAGCTCGGTGATCCGCCATGGACAGTCCGACGTGTCGCCGACGAGAGCTAGAATGGTGAGGACGACGTAGGCCACCGCTAGAACAGCGGTTAGCAGCAAGGTGAGCTTGAAGACGACGGTGATGCAAACACGAGATGTTGCACCGCTCCTCCCCGCCGCCGCCATTGATGAGCGGCTGCTTCACTGCCAACCCCGACCCAACATCATCGCCGTCGATGCTCGTCCTCCTCCAAAGCCTCGAAAAAGCTTGTGGAGGGCGAAGGCTAGAAGGATGATCACGAGAAGGCAATCAACGGCGGCGTACATCGCCCGTTGTGGACAAGGCGAGAGGAAGACGAAGCGCAGCCATTGAAGCAAATCAGTAGAAGAACTCGAGCACGACAAGGACTCGACCCATGAGACATGATCGGAGCTCGGGTACGCCCAGGGTGGAAGGAGCATGATATTGTTCACGTCGACGCGAACTTCCCACCTCGGCAATGTGCCGACACCCTGCACCGCACTCTTCTTCTTCTTCTTCTACGATGATGATGATATGATCATATCATGAAGAAGCGTCCTTGCTCAGTGGCCACAATTGATCTGCAATTGAATGCAAAGCCATTAAAGAGATGTTGGGTCTCCACCAAATCGATACACGTGATCTTGACATGGTAGGTGAGATTAAAAACAAGAAATCTACGTATGTATAATTAAGGATTATATATCATGAATGAACGCCATGAAATAAATCAACAAAAACCCATGTTTGCTCTTTTCCAATCCCATTATACCTGCAAGAACAGGTACAATTACTTTGAAGGCTATTGTGAGAAGTACACAGGTACGAATACGAAAGACAACAAAGCATCTGTATTTGGTTCATCTGATCAGATAAACGTCTTGGGACAATGAGCTTTTGCAAACCATGAATTAGCTTCGCCCTGGGTCAACTACTCCAGCCAGCCATCGGTATGGAATCATGTGAAATCGGGAGATTTTACTAAACTTTGATTGGTAAATATGAATGGTGTTATACCCGACTACCAAGAAAGTATAACTGTAATAATATTTTCTTAACGGCAGAGAATACTTCAATTTTTATAGAAAAATATTTTTCGATGCATCATTTCCATAGTATTACAACAAATACCAATTATAATGTGAAAAAATGTATTCTCTTCCGTTAAACTACGGAAAATCGTTAAAAGGTAACGTTTAATTAATATCTCACATAGCTAGATCTTTTAACCATATATATTAACCTGAAAGAGCACGCCTTTCTTTCTTATTCACTAATTCAATTGCCAATCATCTTTATGAGTTTTTATGTTTCATTAGCACCTGGGATCCAATGTCAAGCAAATTGGGTTTTTCGTTTGACACTATATATTGAACTATCTTTTTCCCGGGGTATACCACCGTGCAAAGCCATAGTGAGTAGTGACTACACTATCAAATGATTGCTACTCTTCATACGCAATTTGCAGTTTCGTAGTCTTTATTATGAGTGCTAAACGAGCAAGCGAGTCGAGCTTAATTTGTGTTCGAACTCGGCTCGAATAGTTTCAAAACTCGTTCAAACTCGACTCGAGATTAAAATAGTTTTGAACATACCTGCTCGAGTTCGACTCGAATATCTTTTCAAACTCAGTTCGTTCGTAAGCTCAAAACCGGCTCGATTAAAAATCAAAAGTACCTCACTAAAAAAATGAGGTCAATGTCGATTGAACCCATAATCTTGAGATCATCAACTTGAATACTTGTCATCTCAAGTATCTCACTTCTTTATTATTATATTATATATATATAAATATAATATAATATAATATAATATAAGGACTATATTATTATATTATTTTATCGAGTCGAGTTCGAGTTATAACCGAGTCAAGTCGAGTCAAACATGACCTTGTTCAAGCTCGGCTCGTAAGATTTGAGTTCGAACTCGAGCGTTTAGATGTCGAGTTTCGAGTCGAGTCGAGCCGAGCCGAACGCTAAATACTCACGAGCTGACTCGCTCAATTAGTAACCTTAATCTTTATATGGTTTCCTAATTGATTTTGGAAAAACAAAAACTTTGGTAATTGAAACCCAGTGCCATTAGGATTAGCTTCTCTGGAAGCCCACTGTAAACGTGAAGCCCACTGTAAATGTACTTAGAATAGAGAGCCATCGCCCCTAACTTAAAGATGCTAAAGCTAAGCAAGTGAGGCAATCAGGAACGAGAAAATATACAAGAACATGAAGAAAGCTGCTCTCGCCCATATTATCATCCATCATAAAGAGGAGAAGACGAAAACTTCGCTCAGAAAAAAAAGATTTAAATTATGCTTACCACTTTATTATTACTCGTTCATAGATATTGCTTGGTACTCTTCTGCCCAGCTTTCTGGGTGGGGCATTACACGAAAAAGATGAAGAGAAAGGTACCCAGCCATTTTCATGCAGAGACGTATCTAAAGTCTCATCTTCTATGATGATGACTTGATTAGTATTCGTTGGTCTTCTGCGTATATACACGTATAAGAAATCAATCATTGAAGTATAGACTAATGTCGGGATTCGCTAGGTACAGGGTATATATGAGAATTAAACCCTATTTTGAGCAAACGTGAACAAGACCAGAACTTATTGACCTGGGTCGGCATGCAAGCTGTTAATAACGTGGCTTTCATTATCCCTTGGCAGCCACGTTGCCCGACACATATAATATTCAGCCTTGTACAGCTTGTAGAATATTATATCTCACTATCAAAACACTATTGATTCATGTAGAGACCCAGAAACACTAGTTGATTCATGTAGAGACCCAGAAACTAGCTAGCTTTACAATAACTGAGATTCATTTGCTTATATTTGATCTTATAATCCTTCGCCGTCCTAGTTCTAAAATTATATAGCAACAAGAAAAGTTGAAGAATATTATATCTTTATTGGTGTCCTTTAAATTCTTAAACCCAATGAACAACTCCATAGATATGGTATTAATAATTGGCTAGCTCGAACAAAAGGAGGAGAAAGAAGCTCACCACTCGCCAGCTACCTGGCTCAGAGACGTAGAAGCTGCAAAGAAGGTCAGAAGCAGCACCAATCAACCAAATTGGAGTTTGGAAAGAGAAAGGCCGGCCATCTCACACGACATCAACCTGTTTTTTGGCAGGAGAGATAGGAAGCCCTGATCACATGGGCAAGCTTCCACGAATGGAGTTTGGAGCATGGAAAGAGGCTTAATCGCCAAACTAACCTATATGAGAAAGAAGCCAAATTGTAGAAACGCGAGGAAGAGGTAGTAGCCGCCTTTAAAGACAAGAGGCCGCCGGTACTTGTCTGCTAGACGGACTTTAGCTATAGAACTTTTTGGCTTATATCATTTAGTATAGGAACCATCAACACAATTCAGCAAGCCGGCTCCTCTCTAGCCAGCCATATAAAATGGTGAAAACAATGATGTGTTAAGCCCAGAAATTAATAGCGATGTTGGAAAAAAAACCCCAGAAATTGCAACGTCCCTTTTGTCTATATCTTCTGTTGGTATGGCATGGATCAATGGATCACACTTGATAGCTGACCTTTTAACGTGGATTGAGGACCATTCACTATCGTGTACATGAGTGCATATATGAGGCTTTTCTGAGTATCCTAGTCCTTGTAATCTCTGCTGCAGAACTATGATCACTGTGTGTTTGGGGAAGAAATAAGTGTACATGAGTTCCTGAATGTATACTAGCTATCACTACTGAAAAATTGAAGGTTGCCCGTATTTCGACTGTAAATTTTTACAAGATATTGCTTGTGCATAATTACGAGTAGAATAAATTAAATGTAAAGGTTTAATTTGTATACGTAAAGTTTTTTTATTTGAGGAGTAGATAAATTGTAAAACGACTCAAACCACGTTAACTCTATTTTATTGTCGGGTTTGTTTTAAGAAAAATCTTTTTTGTTTTAATTGGGTTAGAATTTAAGACGCCAAAAAAAATTTATTGACCTGTATTTTACTATCAGAAATGATAGGGAGCTATCAAGTTGACTTGATCAGGCCAACCGAATCTGGGTCTGATATTGTAAAATAATAATAATAAATAAATGAAAAAACCAGTGTTTATGATATTTCTCAAAACGCAATTTACACGTACGCCCGACATCAACAAGTACGGGTAGGGAGTTTGGTGTATAGTTTTAATGGTGAAGTGAAAAGACAGTTGAGGTCATATGCCACAAAATTGTCGAGGAATAATAATTGCGAAGAGAAAGATATATGTCATGATGACAAATTATATTTTTTTAAAAAGATATAATTATGAAATGATTATACTAAAACATCTTTTGAAATTGGGCAAAAAAGTTTTGTATGGCATTGGACGATTCATTTAACGTTGTAAATATATCAACTATTCACCCACAAATGCGAGCTTTTCGAGCTACAAGGAGGAGGATATGAAAGCATATAGAACAAGATTTAAGAAATCATGGGAGGGATAAAAGAGAAAAGACGAAGGGTAATGATGCAGATTCTCTTAAGAAAGTAATTGATCAAAGCTTTTAGCAGAATACGATGTATAAAATTCTGCGTGAATAGATTCCTCAGTACTTAAAGCACATGTTTTTTTTGCAGAAATATCAACTACTCAAAAAGAAGTGAAAGCATGAACTTTGTTCTCTAAGCAATATTAGAATAAAAAAATCCTTTAGTGATTTTATCACAAGTAAGGTTTGATGGAGAAATTGTTGTTAACGCCACAGAGAATTAATGGCTGATGATGCATCAAAGTCTACCAAGCCAAAGGTGAAAACCCCATTCGCCGTGGAGAAGGACATGACTAATATATATATATAAGAAATATAATTTTTACATTTCAAGATGAACTTTTTAATGTGATGATGTATTTATTGGATCAAAGGTATAATCTTGATGGAATAACTTTTTTAAAGTGAATAAACTGGAAGAGAATAAAAGGGAAGGCAAGTAAGTAGGTTTTGATCCAAATTTAAAGCATGCAATTTGCTCATGCTATAAATTTGAATTTGAAGGAGTTTAGTGGAGACATATTTTTTGTGTTTGATCCATGTGGAGATCGCACATCTACCAAGATAGTATGTGATGAAAAGCTGGATTATCAATCTGGACTATCAATGCAAGAGAAGGCTTGTTGTTTGACAATAGCTTACCCTGTTCATTTTCATTCATACGTGAAATATTTATAATAAGTTCATAGAATATCATTCAAAATTTATCATCCACATAGCTCAATACATATCATCATCACACCAATTATACTCAGCAGGTATTTGTGTGCACAATTTCAGTGCTGCTCCTCTGCAATCCAGACATTGGTTATTCTCCGAAGTTCTCACCTATATATATAATAAAAAAATATTAGTAATGAATGTTATTTGTCTAGAAATAACTAATAATAAAATAAAAACATCATTACTCTTCTTCATAAAACTCTCGTAAGGGCAATAACTAGGAGTCGTTGACCTCACACAATAGCGTTCCCTTTCTATCTCATCCTCATTCATTGGCCACTTTAAATAATCCCTTGTGCAAAAATCATTCTCTTTCCTTTCAGCCATCTACATCCTCCGTATCATTCTTGGCCCTGAGTAGAAAGACCGAATACTCTAAGACATACGCCTTCAATATCCTTTGAAATTATATGTCGAGACATACATTGTATAGCAATACCCGTAAACCTCCACACTTTCGAAGAACTCAAAGGTAGAGCTATCACGATCCCTCGGGAATAGAATATACGCTTACCAATTCCAGAGCCCGCTTTGACAAACACACACCCTATCTCAAAATGCGATCATCGATTTTTCCTCCTTTCACATCTCATTGAAAAACCAAAAAACTACATGTAGATGGGCCTGGGTAGAGATTTTAATATGATACGCGCTGAAGGCATCGTGAGCTAGTGCTGAGTTTCGAAAACAAACTCTAGGGATCTCATCCTCAAGGGTTATTAATCTAAAAATCCCATACGGCTAGATGGCCCGTGTGGAGTGGGATACAATAAATCCATCAATCAACACAACCGCTTAACTATTAAAACAAAACACGACAGAGTAAAGAAATCAAACTAGAAATGAGTCATAAATGGACTTGCAGAAGTTCCAATCATGTCCATGAACCTAGGTGGGGAGCTCTTACTCTTTACTTATACATCAAACTAAAAACTAACGCTCGCTTATGATGCATTCACACATCCTATAGCACACACACATTAATACATACTTATATCAATCACACATCAATCTCAATCTATATAAGATTTCTTACACTATGTTTCATTAGATTACGATACTTATTTAATTTACCTAATTAGTTACTTAACATTTATTATAATACAATTCAATCAAGAAAATTCATATTTTTATTACTGTAAAATAGTTAACACGTCAATCCATCAATCCTAACATGTTGTGCATAACACCTTTAAGAAATTAAATCAGAGTAAAATATACCTCGCTTCTTTTATGTGGAACGAAAGGTGGGATAGAAGAAAAAGGAAGATCCGTGGATTGGTTACTTATCTTCAAGGTATTCATTTTTTATTGGATAACCCGTTTTGATTGGGGTCAAGTACTGTTTCGGTGTAGGTCACAAGAATAGTACTAAATTGTGGCAATTTTTAAATACTAGATATGACTCCCAAAAATGTGGTAAAGGTTGGCTAGTGAGATGTTAGGAGATAAGTTTCATCGTCGAGAAGGATATTTTAACAAATATAATTATATGAAAAATAATTTTCAACATATATACCATACTAGGCATATCAAAATTCACCATAAAAATAAAATAATTTTGTGATAATCGAACATAGAATATAGATTTTAGAACTTTTTTTAAAAATTCAGTCATTTTGGTAAATTCATTCATTTCGGTACTGAACTAATATATCAATATCCACTTTGATTTGTTTCCAAACCTGCCAAAAGTGGAACCAAATTAGTTAGAACCAAACTGAATTGATAATTCAAATTGATTTTGATTCAGTTTTCGGTTTTTACACCACCTATTTCTTTTCATTTTTAATACTTTTTATATAAACGTTTTAGCCCACACTTTATATTTGTGATCTTTTCCTTTGTGAGGCTCATAATAATGAAGACACATAAAAATTAGAAAACCTAAGTTGTATATTCGGATACACAATTTTGAAGATCAAAAATATTTTGCAAAAGGTTATATCCGATATTCAGAAAGGTGAATAGATTGGGCGGCTTTGCTTGCAGTCCAAAAGATGCTTCTTTCCAGAAAGGCGAAGCTGCTCTGTTCAACACCCGATCGAAAAGAAAGCTAGCATGCAAGTGCGACACTTTACAGACACCAGACATGCACATGAAGAATTATTAACAGCTTCTTCTACTGGCCATGATAGCCATATGATAAAACGAGGGCGTTTATATTTTTCCAAGAGCATGGTGACGTTCTGTTGACAACGAGGCTTGTGATAGGCACAAATGGGTAGCGTAGAGACGAACCGACGATTGCACATCATTCCCACCAAATCATAACGTCATACATGACGCCTTCTTCATGTCATCATGTGTTTGTATTTTTGTTCACATGATCTGTACTAAAATTCACACATGACCTCAATTGATCAATGGGGATAAGATAACGATTTCTGGGTTGCCGTAGTTTGCGTCAATCAAACACTCACCGAAAGATCAATTATATTTACAAATCATCTTTCATATGCATGCAGTTTAACATCTATAGTTGTTTTAATTGAATTGGGTGTTTCTGACACAGTCTTACAACCTGAAAGATCAGTGACGAAGAGAAAGGGACGAGTATACTGTTTTTCTTAATGGGTTGGAGTCATGTGTGGAAAATGGAACAGCGGAGCTAGAAGACAGTTCCAACGAAGGACAAGCATTTGATTGATTAAGACGCAGGTGACATTGACCGGTCACTGTGCGAGTTGCCCTTGTATTGACAATGGCCGAACCAGAAGCATCGCTTTCAATGCAGCTAAGAGTTCCCGGTTCCGGAAGAATCACTTTCAATCCATCTAAGAGTTCATGGTTTTTGCTCCCAAACACAGAGGGAACAGGTTTTTTCCTGAGCATTACAGACGATACATATTCAATGCCATGGGCGCAGATTAATGTATAAATTGAATGAGTGGTGATGGGGTTCGAATTATAAGGTTGCCGTGGAAAGGTTGTAATACTGCTTATAGGTGTTCTTGGCATTCTATGCTTAGTTTTAAAATTCATTTTTAACTCCAAAAAAAGAGTTGTGGGTTTCTACTTTCTGCTTTGTTGCTTGCCAAGTCAAACTTTATATGCGTCATTCCAAACTAGCTGATTTAGTAATTAATTTTTCGAATTATATAATAAAAATTATCAAAATAGGTGTTGTTGGTATTTAATGCATAGTTCTAAAATTCATTTTTAACTCAAAAAAAAACTTTTTGATTCCTCTAACTTCCTAGCTTGTCAAGTCCAACTTTATGCATGACTCCAAACTGATTTAGTAATTGATTTTCTGAATCATATCATAAAAGTTATCAAAATATATTAATTTCTTTTTAAATTAACTAAATTAATATTTTAAGTAATATAAATCTTATATTTGTCAATTTTATATGTCAAAGAGTAAAAATATATATTAATTTTATATAAATTTTTATATACATAATTAAAATTTTAATATAAATGACTTCGAATTGGCTTCGAGTCCACTCCACACTTCATGATATAAATGACTTATGTGGGTATGTACAGTTTAAAAGAGTAATGTTATATCACTAATTTTATGATGTAATTTTAAACTTGAATAGATTTTTTTTGTCATTTAGGCTTACTTTAGATTTAGTCTAATAAATGTTTAATATGTGATTATGGTTTGAAGAGCTAGTATTGGATTCGTGGAAGATGTCATGCTTATAAGCTTGACCATAAATATGAACTCATCGTGATGAGATAAATTAAAAAGAGAATGTTAAAGGGTGTGACCAAGTGCTAGTGAGGAGATTTTTGAAAATTACTAGAGATTTAAAGAGTTAGAAAAGTTACATTTAATTTTTTTTAACTTTTTATGGAAATCATTACCTCACATCTCTATGACCTTGCTTTTCAAGGGGAGCACGTTTTTAACTAATGATTAAATTAAAAAAATGGCAAACACTTGTTAGAATGCTTCATGTGATGGACATTTACAAAATTTATTTATTTATTTATTTATTTATTCAATTTTATTTTCTCAAGATGGTAATTTTACTTATAGTGGTGAGTAAGCAATATATTATCATGCATTAAAAATTCTTACTAAAAGCTTGCATTTATAAAGTATGGTTTTTTTCTAAATGAATAATTTACTACTTTTAATTAAGCAAGTGATTTTCAGTGAATGAAAATAAGTAAATTATTGTACCCAAAATCACTCATTTACCTACTCTTAGGGGAACCAAAAGTCACTCTCTGATGAAAAGCAAGAGATTCAACCAATGAAAATACAATAAAATTAAATAAAAATCAAATTATTCTAATTTATTTCCAATATCTCCACATTTATTTGCTCAAGAAACTTGTCAAACAATTCTGGACAAGAATCAAAGGCCAGACAAACTCTTATTTGCAAATTACAAATGATAAAATATCACTATCATATACTAGAAAAGTGGTCCAGGACTATATAGTTAGGGTCCCACAGACATTTGAAACAATGTGTAAAACAAAAAAATTAGATGACAGTATAAGTTATGAATTCTGAATACAAGCAAATGAAAGGAAGAAGTTGTTTCCTGGGCATGGGATGTTTGTTGGAAAAAAATATGGACACATTGGAAAAACGAGTTCATGGGGAAGATTCTTCGAAAAGTACATTGCATATATTATTGAGATTGTTCAAAGATTGTGTAGAATTTTGTGTTTGTCCATTTGTTCGAAATGTTCATATCATCAAATGAAGGTAGCTTTGAAAAAAGAGAAACTTTTTTTCTGAAACGAATGTAAATTACTGACAACTTAGTCCACTATGTTGTGCTTGGTAAATAGAACCATGAATTCTTTTGTGCTCATTCTCAACCAATTTGTCCGGAGAGATAATTCTGATGGTACATGTTGGAAGCTTTAACATGATTTTGTTTCAAAATAAAAATAAAAAGGTTACAACTAAATGAAATTTAGATCAAACGCCTAAATAACTATACTGTAGAACTTCTTCTTATTCTTTTACCCAATACCCAAAAGGGTGTTGAGGGCGTAGATCTTAAATTAAGATCTATATAATTACAAATAATAAAAATTTAGATGGTCGGATGCCTTTCAATTGAAACACTATAATTTACCTTCCCTTGTAATGGTTTGAACATAGTGTGCAAAAGCTCAATTTTTCAGCAAGCTTTCTGTTCAATGTTATCTGAATAAATAGGTTCCTTCAAGTGAAACTTCTCAAGTGGCATTTAAAATATTCATCAAAGCTTTTACTAATAATCATATGCAAATTCAAGACACGACATGCTAGCAAATCTAAATTGAGATCGAAACCACCCGTACAACTACAGCTTCCAGTAGATCCCCAACCTGTGCAGAATACCAGCAACAAGGCCCCAAAACAAAATCTCTGCAAAGATAACATAGAGAAGAATGCCCACCCTTTCAGAATGCCATACATTAAAAAAATATGCTTTTGAATCCAATGGACCTGCAAACAAGTTCATTTTATGTCGTTATTACCACGGAGAATCGAGATAAATGTTTGATGAAGCTTAGCAGATAAATAGGGACAACCAGCGTGTTATGGGGGTCTTCGTAATACCAGCCATTGATAAATCCCGCAAAAATACCCTCTGCTGCCATCACATAGACAAGCATGGCATTCATGCCAATCCACTCAAGGGGCAAAAAGAAATGTTTGAAGCCCAAGATGTCAACCTGAAATGATACGATAAATTAAAGACATTTTTTGGCATTGGTAAATAAGATGATTTTAAGGAAAATCACTAAAGAAAGAAGAGTGTTATCATAAATGAAGTACCAAGATATAAACGACTATAAAAACAAGGCTAGCAGCTCCTGCCGTCAGACAAACATAGCTCAAGCTGTAGAGCTGTTTGTTTAAGGGGATTGCTGCAGGACATTAAACAAAATCAATTTTGTAATGTTAGGGCAAATTACATAGATAAAAGTTACAAAGATATGCCTCAGTTTCTGCACTTAGTTCCACTCCAGAAATTGTGCCCTCACCATTTGAGAAATGTAGGACGATTCCACAAATGACAAGGGCCATACCAATTACCGTCCATTGTTTAACTCTATCAGAATGACCCTATATACAGTTCAAGGTTATAATAAAAGAAGTCTCTAAATAATAACAAAAACATTCGTAAAAACTGTTACACCAACCTTTATATGTACCAATATATGCCCACAATGGACTCCGATGACTGTGGTAAGAACAGCTGAAATTGAGCTGTATGACGGTGATAAAAAATCAGACACAACTTTGTGACGAAAATGGCCAAGAAATATAAAGGTATATGATAGAGGAGCACATTCTCTACTCTTGCATACTTGGTAAGATCCAAGGTGTAAATGGATCTGCTTTAGTAAGATACTTGTTGGAGTAACAAACTTAACTACACTGACCTTAAAATTCCTTCAGGCTCAAACGGAGCCTGGCACCAAGAAGGTGAATCTTTCTTGAAAGGCCCCTCATATGGGGAATCCTCGGCACAAGCCTGCAAAACTTTCAGAAGATGAAAGGATAAGTTTCAGACATTAGATCAATTAATACAGAAGCTAGAGATATCTCCTACAGCATTTTTTGCTCAACAAAAAAAATCATGCCTACCTTAGATCTTCTCCAAGCAGGATGCTTGTACATGTGGCTAATGCCTAGGATCAATCTGTCAACATATCCGACAGCATTACAAGGAGGATCTAGTTTTCCTCTCACTCCGCATCTCACCTGAATAATCCCATCAATCTCAGGGTAAGGGTTGCCCTGCCACGTACAAGTACGAACTTTGACACGTACAAACAACTCTCAAATTAAATGAGGAAGCCTACATGGAAAGATTTCCCATAATCAGGGTAATCACTGTTGTGAACTGTGAAGTCCCAATCAGGAACATAAACCCCATACAAGACAGCCATGTAAACAAGAAGAACACATGCTCCAATTATCCTGAAAATTGACAAAGCCATTGAAATAAATCCAAAATGCATTAAGAAAGAGCCAATACTGCCTCCAAAATAGTCAAGTTTCTTGTTCACCATTGCCAATAATACAGCCGAAATACAGAGAAGAGAGCAGGTGGAAGGCGTTGATCAGTATGTTTATCCTTGGAGAAAATCTCCAACAGTGCCACAACCAGATAAGCAAGAGCAATTCGCTGCAAAAATTAAACATCCCCGATCACATTGATTAACTGCTTTTCACATACAAATTAATCAAGATTATGATATGTAATGAAAAAGATCACTAGCCCCAACCTGAAGGATACCACACCACCGGACATATCTCATGTCAACACCATAAGAAAGCTTGTCAGGGGCGTGTGAATATCCACCTTATAGATAACATACAACAAATCAAAGTAAAGAACAAACCACAATAGCATGCAATGTTTCCCGCCAAATTCTCCTAAATTTCACTTCGATTTCTTCTAAGTTTCACTGCGCGCAAGCAAGTAGCATTACATTCCATTGAAATAGAGACCAACCTTGGAGCAGGATGCCCCAAAAGAGGAGCTTGAGTGTTCTCAGAGCAGCCCTCCTCAAAGCTGCAAGCTTTTTGGTATCCTCTTATAACACAAAGAAGAAGATGGAAAAAACACAGACAAATCAGAATCTACCATGAACATGGTCACCTGATCTGATGACAAAAACGAATTAGAACCGCCACTCAATCACCTTAAAGGAAAGGGCAATAGCCATCCCCACAATGAATAGGAAGAAGGGCATGACAAAGTCGGCCAAGTTGCAACCATTCCACGGCGCATGGCCGATCACCGGCCACTCCCCGCCGGCATCGTCCACCAATATCATCAACTACACAACACACCATGCAAAACCCAATACCAGGAATCGAAGCAAAGCACAGACAGATCACACAAACATGAAACAGGGAGGAGAGAAAGTACAGCAACAGTGAGGCCTCTGAAGATGTCGAGCGAAGCCACGCGCTTGGCCTTCCTGTCTTCTTCTTGTGCATTGCTTTTGCTGCTGTTGGCAGCTAACTGGGCAACTGGGTCTTCCATGCCAAGCTCATCAGCGTGCTGCTGCTCCTTCCGACCAACCTCCATGTTTGGAGTACAGTTGTAACATGTGAGCTCAACTGAGCTTGGGAGAGTTATCAGATCGTACAAGAATCCGACAAGATTGGAATCCCATCGTTCTTTTGGCGCTTTGCTAGGAGTTTACGTTGTTCACGATTCACGACAATACAATGACACAGATTGATATTATCTTTGGGCAGAAAAAAGGATAGATAGATACGCCTACAAATATCAAAACTATAAATCAAATTATTGAAAGATCAATGTGAATTAATTTCATATATCATATGATCTAACAGTTTTTAAGACTATTTTTGTCGATGTTCACCTTTCGATCCATTATTAGTTGCCTATCAATTTCATTAAAACTTCTCTTTATCTGATGAATGAATTATCAAACTAAGTTTGAAATTAATTATTGTCTAGATTTTACTTTTTTCTTCATTCTTTTTTAATCAATTTTATTTAAATTATTATATATGTCTTGCTTTTTTCTTCTATTTTAATAATTTGTGATCAATTTTAATTAAATTATTTCTCACAATATACATAAATGTAAAAAGAATCGAACTTGTCACTAGTGATTTTTTTCATAAACTCTTCAAGCTAGATCACTTTTATTTTTGTGTAATGATTCGGCCCAAGTGAAGTTTCACTAGCCTAATTTATTCATTTGAAATAGTTAATCCAAATTGACAATCTATAGTCAATCGATATTTATAAATTGGATTTTATCTCATTAGGTATAGTACGAGACTAATTTATAGCATAGTAATAGTATACTATGGTTTAACCTTGAAATAATATTTAAAATGATACATATATAAAATCTTCATAGTTGGCTCGAGCTTTAATAAATCATGATAATTTTTGTTATATTTTATTATTATTATTATTACTATTTATGAATTTATGTTTATGTCGTCTCAAATCTTACCTAGATACTGTATCTTTACCTGACTAAAATGAATAAACGATATGAGACATTTAAAAATAAGAGCATATGTATGAGATTTATAATTACCGACTTAAAATGAATAAATAAATCTTGATGATAGATGTGGACTTAAAAAAACCATTTCAACTGACTTATGCGAAGTTACCTTATACCTCCTTCAATCGGGTATAATTTTGCATCTCCGTACTGTTTTAAATTGTATTCGATTTTTAAATTTGAAGTTTTTCAAAAATTTATATTTTAAAGAAAATGTTATTTTAACATGTTTAATTAATTATTGGTGACTAAAAATATTTTAATATCTGATAAAATATTTTATTTATACTTATAAAAATGTGATTGATCTCTATTTAACCTAATTAAACTAAATACAATTCGCACTAATTATAAATCCGGTACGTACGAAAAAGGGTATCTGTTAAACACCATTGAGGCGCCGTTTGTTAACAGAAAACTTAAACGGTCACGGACGAAAAACCGACGGACGTCCGACCGACCGACTGATGCGCGACATTATTTATACCCGCGATAAAAGGAGGTCTTTGAGGGGTTTTAGGGTTTTGATCCCATCTCCCATCGCTGTGTTTGTGAAGAAGAGGGCTTCATCTCCCCAACCGATTCTTGGAAAAATGAGGTTGCTTTCCTCTTTCCATACCCGTCTTGATGTTGTTTCTTGCTTTCCATTTTCGATTCTCGCTCTGCAATGCCGTCGAATTTGGTTTCGTGTGCTAGTATGGAGTTTAACAATAATATCTATGTTTCCCCATCTGGGTCTTGTGCAAAATGTGTTTCTATGATACAGGTTTATCATGGATGATGACCAGTTTGTGGAGAAGAGAATTTGGGCATACATACATGTGTTGCAATCTATGTACTGTTTTGTGATTTTGATTCATTGTTGTTGCTTGGTGTTTGAGTGGTGTGTGTTTCTTCTTTAGGCGTGTTTCTTTTGTTATTTGACATTAGGTTGTGTTTTTTTTATTTTGTTACTTTAGATAGTTATCTTAGTTGGATTTAGTTTTGTGGCATGAACATTTCTGTTTTGTGGTGGATTTTTTTTTTTTTAACAAAAGATCATACAAAATGAACAGAGGCCATCATGTTCTTCCTTACTAGTTTAGATGCTTGTGCGCTGGCTTGGTTTCATTTATTATGGAACTCTGTTGATGTAAAGCTTCTGTGTATGGTTTGGCATTGGAATTGATTTATTTTTTTTTAATGAAAAAAATTGTGTAGTCGCCATCCGGAGGTGAAGTGGGCCGAGCGTGTGGACAAGGTCTATCTGACAATTCTTTTACCAGATGCTAAGAACGCCAAGGTTAACCTTGAACCAGATGGTGTGTTTACTTTCTCAGCCACTGCAGGGCCCGAAAATAATTCTTATGAAGTTAAACTTAATCTCCATGACAAGGTCAACGTGGAGGTGCGATTGTTTGCTTCATTTACTTCCAGTTGGCATTTATTCTGTTGAATTTCCATGTGGTAATGTCATGTCTTCCGTTTCAGGAAAGCAAAATAAATACAGGTGTAAGGAGCATCTTCTGTGTAGTGGAAAAGAAGGAGAAAGGATGGTGGAAGAAATTGCTTCGCAGTGATGAGAAGACTCCTCACTATGTAAAAGTCGATTGGGATAAGTGGGTTGATGAAGATGATGATGGTAATTTGAATACTTATCCTCCCCTTAGTTTATCTTGACTCATGATACTTATTTTGACGATTCTTGATGTGACTAAGTTTGTCTTGACTCATGATATTTAATTGGCAATTCTGGATGTGACTATGAACCAGGTCCAGGTGATCTTGACTTGGGAGGGATGGATTTCTCGGTATAAATATTCCAGCCATCTCATGGTATTATGAACAAATTCTTCTCTATTTCGCCATTGAACTGATTTGTTGTTGTAATGCAGAATTTTGGTGGAATGGGGGGCGAGGGCGAGGGCGAGGGCATGGACGATGAATATGACGAAAGTGATGATGAAGGTTGTGACCATTGAATTGTTTTAGATTGTGATTTTTTTTATTTTGGGGGGGGGTGTGATGTCTATGAAATATGTTACTTCTATTTAGTTGGTTTGATCTAGGAATGCCAAATGCCATACATAACTACCTCAGCAACCGATTTGCAGAATATATTGTTCTTATTGACGAAGTGATTAATTTGAAATTGTAGGAATTATAATTTGATCAAATTGTTTTCTAATCATTATTGATGCGCACTATCTTTTGTTTAGATCAAGAAGTGGCTAAGCCAGAAACAATCAAGGACGACGCAGCTGACAAGATGGAAGAGGAAGCTTCATCGGAGGTGGAGGTCAAAGCAGAAGCCGTGCCAAGCTCTTGAGATGCCGGCATGCCACTATTTTATCTGGGTTCAAAGGGCTAAAGTTTTATGACGCTTTTGATTTGTGGAATGACTTGTATTTGCAGTCGGGACAGCGCTAGTATAAAATGAACTATCCGGAGTTTATAATTTTCATGATTGGTGAGTAAACTTATGAAGAAATTACTTGGGTGGATTATGTCCATTGGTTATCTCATCTTATGTTGCCAATCGGCTCTCTATTTTGCTGCTTATTTATATAGGTGAACTTTGTGCTGGATGGAGATGCAACAATAAACAAACTTCTTTCTGTTAGGGCAGTCATCATTCTTTATGACCTTTTAACTTTAGCGCGGTGAACTAGTGAAAACTAGAATGCACAATCCTTGATTACTAACCGTTCTCATTGATCTGGTTACGATAAGAAACAATTGGAAGTCACGAACTACTAATGCAGGTTTAGGAATATTTACATTACCGCGAAAGTATTGTACCTGCGGCAAAACGATGCGATCATACTGGCTTGGGAAGGATCTGTGGAACTGCCCAATTTACTGTTGGCACCTGTTTCTGATTTTGTAATTTGGCATATATTTAGCTAACAGCTAGAAAATCCGTGTCATACAACTTCGATCATTATGCGAGTAATGTTAATTTACATCGTTAAAATTTTTTCCATGCTACCCTATCTTGAGTTTGTTCAGATAAAAAGGAAGTTTACTGGACCATGTTTATATAATAGTTTTTTGGGCCTGTCAAATTTAATGTGGGAAAAGATGTGGATAATTTTAGTGGTGTACAAAAGATTTTTCATAAAATAGCCTGCTTGTGGAGAAGACAATCTTTGGCATTGACAATTGTCATACATACACGAAGAGATGTGGAAACGCTTCACATCATACATTTTAGGATGCACATTCTAAAGCAAATTGTATATTCTCATTCCTTTTCGCTTTTTAAAAGACCGGTCAAATTCATGAAGTGGCGCATGGTTGGCCTTCCCTGTGGGCAGTTCAGGCCAGCTAAGTGTCTCAGCACCTAAAATATTCAAGAAAATTTTAACATTAAAAACTCCACATTTCCTTACCACACCCATACCCAGAATGAATTCAAGAGGCATGCACATAATATGATTAAGCAAAAGGAGCTCAAAATAAACACTCATTGATAATGTGTCTCAGTCAAAGAGCATAGATAGAAAAATGGAAGGTTAAGACTGCACAGGCGCATGAGCAAAATAGTTTCAAATGCTTAAATGGTGCCAGCAATGCCACCGTTGCTGACA
Organism: Piper betle; assembly: GCA_033002965.1. Taxonomy (NCBI): domain Eukaryota; kingdom Viridiplantae; phylum Streptophyta; class Magnoliopsida; order Piperales; family Piperaceae; genus Piper; species Piper betle. The sequence goes on along the minus strand of JAURVB010014404.1, from coordinate 110,802 downwards.
TGACAATAACAGGGCAGCAACGAAAGATTCAAGAACAGTCATAGTTAGCCTACCGTTTGCATCTCGTTCCTATTAAGTGGATTTCCAATCGTAATAGATGCCCAGCAAGCTCGTGATGCCAACATATTTCGCCCTCTAGATGGATAGATATAACTTGGCTCATCCATTTTGTAACTACCTAATATTGAGCATTCACCTTGACTGTCGGCAAGAGTGGAAATCAGCTCTCTCGCGTCTGTTCGAAATCAAGGACACAATACATACTTGTGTAAATTGCCACATTGCGTCTCCAATTCAAAAGTAATATCATTTAAAGAAAGCCCATAGACATGTTACCCTCAGCACCAAACGTTATTTTCTGACTGAATGGAACTGCCTTTAAGAGAAGGCGCTGGCCAGGAACAGCATGGGGATCTTCGATCAGGGTAAAGCCATTATTCCTGAAAAATACTGAGGCAAGAAAATGCATAAATAGTTATTGACATGCTTTCTCCATCTTCTTTCAGCTAAAAAACTATCTGATGGCGACCCTTCCCACTTCAAATGCATGGACAACTGAAAGTGTTACTTTTCTTAGTGATCCAATTTGACATGGTTCAATTTTTTTAAAAAAACCAAGTTAAACCTCGTATATTTTGCCAATTTATTAAACACTTACAAAGTTTGACAATATCATCAGAAACATAATCAATTATAAACACACAGCTTGGTAAAAATAAAATTATGACCACACAAATCAATCTATAAAATGGGGTACAAGCTGTAAATTTACACTCAGTACAGTCCACAACATCTCATTAAAACCTTTGCATAGAAGCTCACGTTAGACGATTCTTCAGAAAAAGTTGGCGACCATACTAAAAGAAGAGACAGAGTAACTCTAAAAAATATACATAAATAAATAAATAAATAAAGAAGAAGCGACAGAGGAAGGCTTGAATAGAATCATTCACAGCAATTGGTGCGTCTTGTGTTACACAGTAGCTGGCCATGCATCCCCAAGGAAACGAACACTCTTCATGCTATACAGTGATCCCACAGTCACGAAGATGACACTTATAAATGATTTGTGATGATGACCAAATTGCCACAGCAAAGAATGATACACAAGTAAAATAGATAGGAGGCTGCCACAACTCAACCGAGCTATAAGACAAGAGTGGATATTTTCGCCTTCTCTTCGATCATTTCTCAATGCCAAGTTGACGAGAGATGTCCTTTGTCAGGTTGAAATGTGAAGTATTATGCCATGGAAACTGAGTGCGAGTGACTGGAAGCTTTCTTCGAAGATCCTGCATCAGGAGCCAGCAATGCAAATTACAACTATTATCATCTAAGATAGAGTTTGTCAGTTCACTTGTTTACGACCTGACCAACCACTATACTAAAAAGCATATGCAATAACATTAACCAATATATGATTTGCAGAAAATTATTTGCCCACTAAAGGTTACAGCGATGATGTTGGGACAACATTGCTGAACACTGCAAACACAGCAATCTGGCTGCTGTCTAGTTTAGTGAGTGGACAAAGCATTCCCTATATTGTGATATCTAGTCCTGTAGCAGTCCCCACCTTGAATGTCGTGTCAGGAAGGTTGGTGTACGACATCTGCAGAAACAGCAAAAAAAAACGTACAATAAGAAGAATTACAACAGAACTGCTATGCAACTCTCAAATATAGTGTAATTGGCCAACCTCAATAGATGCAAAATATTCAGTTTCATGGTGACGAATCATGTTTGCAATGGAAACTGCAGAATCTTCAGGTGACTGAATATAACAAAAAGTATGGTTGATGATTAGTGTGGAGATCCATCGAACTATATTAGCAACAATTTTCAAATTCAAAAAGTCAGAGGGCTATCGAGTTAACAAGAACAGATAGTGCCGCACTAAAACTAAGTGTAAAGTCGTTGAACCTGAAAAATGGTGGAGTCATTGCATTCGTGCCTTGCATCTAATTGCACATTCCCTTCTTCAAAATAATGAGCTCCAACCTGCCATGAATTGTGTGATTCTTTTTCAACTTTAATTGAGATCTATAATGTGGAAAACTCATTTATAACAGTATAGTCAGCATAAAACAGCACCTGCATTTTGCCATTCAATTCAACCATTTGTATATCATCTTTGAATTTAATATTCCAGACTGACTGCCAACTACCATTACTGAAACAATGGAGAAAATATTTCATTTTATTTAATGAGTCTCAAACTATAAAAAATTATTATATAAAAATAAAAACCTAAATAAGAAGGAATGAACCTAGAAATCATAGAAAACACATTGCTCACCAGAAATTTTGAGGGCTATGCCTAGAGGCAGATATTACAACCACAAATTCAAAATTGGCCCCTGGTCCTTCAATATCCTTTCCATCAATGCAGTAAACCGAACAGTTTCCTTTTGGATATGCATCACCGACATATTTCAACAGCTCGGTGTCCAAAGACCCTCTGAAATGGAAAATTTGTCCATATGCATTAGATGGTTGTAATTCTCGTTTAGAAAAATAAATGAGGATACTGCCACAAACTGCTGATATAAAACACTTAAAGCAACAAATCGAACCTGAATTCTTCAATATAAGAAGATGACAATTCCTCATCAGCAGCCGGTCTTATGGATGTACAAGCCTGTTATTGATAGTAACAAACATTGAAAGAAGCACACACAAATTCTCAAATATATGTACTCTACACATAATAAATGAGAATAGAAGGGCCAACATAGATGACCTCATCTTATCTCCTGTTAAGAACTTCAACTCGCAAAACATGTGTTAGCAAAAAATAGTAGGAAAAGAAGCAGGAAGTACTTGTTTGACATGGTCAAATATAACAACTTGGCAAGTTCTCGGGTCAAGGTATTTATCCTTGTCAAGTTCCCCATACGTTGTTATAAGAACCTGAAATTAAACACAAACATGTCCAGAAAGGGCATCTAATAATGTCTTAATTGCTTAGCAATAATTTGTGGAGTCCCTCCGCTGCTTTGGATAAAAACATTCTAGTTTTTAAGGAAAATGAAAAGAACGTATTTATTGCTCAAATTCAATAGCCATGGTTTGTAATAACAAATAAACTGAACTTTCTGAAACTAAAGATGGCAGGTAAAAAAAAGGACTTGTCATTGCTTTAGGTTCCAGGAAAAAAAATGTTTTGCATTGTTTTCCCAATATCAGAAGCAGTAAAATCAAAGCACTACACAATTTAATTGTCTCATTCTATTGGATCTAATTTCAGGATGCTTAAATCTCATTTTATAGCAAATTGAGCTAAAAACAATTACAAAGAGTTCAGAAAGAGCTGAACGAGAACCAAAAGTCTCTACTTCAGCAATTACAAACTAAAACATAAATTCAAATTTGTGTAATGGTTTTCTCACATTTCAGCATACATAGATCCGTCACTCCTACAATACAAGAGCATCAAAATTTTCTCTCCCAAGTTGTACATGTCATTACAACGACTAAACTTCACAACTTTATATCTATTTGCGATAAATAAAACTACACAATAACATGAAATCTGATGCATCGAATATGACAAGCAATCCATAACATCGTATTTTGGCTCATATATCCATATCTAAGTTCCAATTACAACAAACAAGACTTACATCACCAGTTCGGTTTGGCATTTCTACCGAAATCACATGGGCCTTGTTGAACAAGGGAAGGCCTCGGCGGCGGCCAAGTTGTAGACATGATCATCCTTCAGCAAAGACTTCAGATCTATGTATATATTAAAAAAACAAACAAACAATGCGATCCAGAATCAACAAGAGCAATGGAAATATCAGAAAAAAGAAAAAGAGAAAGAAAAAGAAAAAAGGAGGTACCTTTGGCAATGTAGTTGATTTCGCCGGCGGGGGAGTTGACGAGAAACCATTTGGCGATCTCCTTCTTCTCGTCGTCGCCGAGATCCGATTCCCGGGCATCGTCGTCGGCCATGTCCGATGCTTGCTCTCTTTCCCTCTCTCTGGGAGTGAGCGGGATGCAGTAGTGCTTTTTTATATATATATATTTTATCAAAATAGATTTTTTTTTGCAGAAAAAAATAAATCTTTTTCGTGCAGTAATAAGGTGTAATAATAAAACTTTAAAATTAATTAAACACTTGTGCTATAATTCTTAAGAAAAAATAATAATAAACTCGTTAATACAAGCAACCAAACTTAATCCTAAGAATCAATTTCAAACAATAATAATAATAATATACTTTTTCTCTAATCTCTAACGTTTTTGTCTACATGGTAAAAGAAGTTCATCTAGTCGTAATTTCTTCCAATTTTGATTTAAGTACAAATAATTTTATCAGAAGAGATATTAACATCTGCAACTGTGGAGCTGTAAACGGTGCATCACTCAGTTTTTGAAAGACTGCCTAACCCAGTATTAAACAAATAAAATCGATAACACATCTCTTCAAATTATCCTTTTCCCCCCAGTTAGGAAATGTAACTCTTTACAGAAAGGTGCATAATTCGAAGGAAGATAAAATAAACCAATCCATCCCTAATTGCATACTTCAAACGCATTCGCGCGACTGGGAGAGCACTAACATATATATTCCTATTGCTGTTATTTACACCTTCCTCAAAACTGAGAGCTTCCCAAGCACTTTTGTTTCCAAGTCTATCATCTGACCAAACATTTTTTAGGCGTTTGCCTGCTGTAATAAATTCTCTTCCAAGAAATGTTTCCAGGCTTTCAAAGGACCCATCTCTTGAACGCCTGTTTTGCGCTTCATCCAATCTCCATTCATAAAAAGAGCACTCGCAGCAAATCCCATAAATTCCCTCGGGCTTATGCACCCTCTTATCCTGGACACTATTCCACCTCCATGTGAAAACCCTACACTAACATTCCAATTAGAAGAGGTGGGTGGCCATGGTGTTTTCTCGTTTGGTAAAGTTGGTCGAGAAATGACATGCTTTTTAAGCTGTAAAATGCCTTTCGTATCAGGAGAGATTCCCATGCCAAACCCATCCCAATCAATCTGGTGCATAATCATATTTGCCCGTTCTGTTTCAGATGGAGAGTTAGTTTGAGCAAGAAATGAGTCTTCTAATGCCAACTTCTCAACTTGGACTTTCAGCTCATGGAGCTTGCGGCCTATTCTCTGCGATACCTCATCATACACAAGTTCTCGGGGCATTTGCTGATCCAATAGCAAGTCATCAAATTGAATTGGCTCGCCAATCAATATAGTCACCTGTCAAAACATTGAATCACGAATAAGAGCGGCCAGAAGCTATGTAAAGTCTACACACTACAAAGTAAATGTATTTTTTCAGAGTAATTTCAATTAGCTTACTACAAATGTCCACTTTAAGCTTTTAAAATGTGTGAAATAACTTCAGCTACAATGGACGAAATGAAGATGAATTCAAGTTCAACTAGCAAGAATGACAGGCACCTTTTGGCCAATTCTCGGAAAATTGGCTCCAATAGGCATGATATTTTGCATACCCGTGTGAATTAATGGGAAAACAATTGGAGTATTATCAGCATCAACCACTAATCTGCACGATGAAGTGGACATTAAACATTTTATGAGGTGTGTATATACCATCATTGATATGTAAGATGCAGGCAAAAAAATGGTAAGTGGTCTCATAAGGTTGTCATGTTATCGCATTTCTCTCATTATAATTGAGCAAGCTCATGGAAACTGAATATACCAAACACAATTCCTTCAAAAGAATTAACACGATTAAACTTCCACCATTCAAAATCATAACCTTTTTTTGCTGTCTGTATCGCGTAAAAACTGTGATAGCTCTTATACTTAAATTGTACCTTCCAACTCCTCTCCTGGCTGAACCCATTGTTTTTCCACCATCACGAGAACGACTTCCTTCAGGAAATATATGAACCCATTCACCATTGTTTAGTTTTGAAAGTGCAATGTCCATCCCCTATAAGAAATCAACATACAAAGTTAAAACTACAGTCAGAAAATGATGTTGACAAACAAAGGACTTTGCAACTGTCCATCTGTTTAATCAAAGAGCAGTACCATTTGATAGATTCCTTCACCACGAGAAACAGGTAGAACTTTGACACACTTGAAGAATGCTGAAGTGACTGGGTTTTTAAAGCACCGATCACTAGCACAAAGAGTCCATCTCAAGTTGCGAGCATCTAGTAAAGCACTGGGGGGCAACAGAGCAGCAATGACTAATGGATCATCCATAGATGCGACATGATTGCTAACCTGCATATTGTGTATAATTAGACAGAAAAAATGCACTACAAAATAAAAGCTGTGCATAATCAGGTGGAAGAAATGCACTACGAATAAAGGTTCTACACCAGGCCACATAAGCCAATAATAACCACATATTTGTGCTGAATAAAGTAACACGAAATACCGTAATAAGTGATTTTCCATTTGGCCTTTGCAATAATGCCTCAAGCAGCTTTTCTGAGCCATATATCTGGATGAAAAAAAAGTTGAGAGCTGAGAGGAAAAAAATTGCATCTTAAACTGAAGTAAAATCATGATAAGTAGGAACCAGAACCTGGACTTGGTTGAGCCCACACATGAATACATGACAAACATTTCCAATAACAGGAACAGCGATCGCTTGTAGAATGCGGACTATAGCACCATCTTCGACAACATCAACAATCTTCTTAACTGCATTAAGAAGTTCATTTCCACAACTTATCAGCAGAAGCCAAGTTCAAGGAGTGTATAATCGTAACTACACTTTTCTAAAGCAGCATATTCAGTCCGATTAATCTGAAAAGAGAATAAGAGAGAAATTTCATACCAATATATATCTAGGCGTGGCTAAAACAGTTTTCTACAACAAAAGCATACCTTCTAAAATTGTAATGAATTATCAATAGGCTAGGTCCAATCTATATTTAATGATTTTATCACCCTTTTCCCGCTTTATCCTAGTAGATTATAGACTCTTAGTTCCAACTAAAACCCCGTCCATCTTATTATATAATAACAAAATAAAACTCCCCATAGTTTGCCACTTAGCTCACCGTAACTAGCCAAGGTTCCCATTCTTTCACAGCATCACCCTTCACTTGTTCAAACGAAAGAATCAATGATAGTATTAAAGAATCCAAACCAAGGATTAAACTTCATATTTAATTTATACAACTAATAACACTAAAACATTGAGCAATCTTTATCTCCTCATTCAATGCGAGCCGCCGTCATTGTCATCTTCTTCCACCGTATCCCAAAAGGGAAGGAGATACAAATCCTAACCTAGGATCTATATGATTGCCAATAATACAAGACTTCCAATCTATGACCAGTGTGATTACTAACTTAGGGCTCATGTAATGTAGTATTACTAACAGTATAACTGAAAGATCTAACTCAACCAGCTCTCCGTCCACATTGATCAATTGGGCTTATAATTTAAGCATGACCATACTCAAAGGTGATCTAAACTTCCAAAACAAGCAGAAAATGTTTGCACAACACACACATCTTAAGATAAGCACTAACAGTATAAATGAAAGATCTAACTCAACCAGCTCTCCGTCCACATTGATCAATTGGGCTTATAATTTAAGTATGACCATACTCAAAGGTGATCTAAACTTCCAAAACAAGCAGAAAATGTTTGCACAACACACACATCTTAAGATAAGCACTAAACATCCAAATTAATTTTCTACTAATCACTCTTGATATCGCGAATGGTATAACAGAAAAATAACAATCACCTCTTTTCTGATAAAAAACCGCCGATCGCCCAGACGAACCATCGCGAAACCTGCGAAACCGCGAAACCCACCGTTGAACCGTCGGAGAATCGTACGCATCCGAAACGCCCGCGCGCGGCCAGTGCCGGTCGACGGCGACGCGAAAGCGGTCCCGGAGGCGGAGCCGCAGCGCCGCCGCCTTGGCCTTCCATGCCTCGCCGCCGCCTATCCACGCAGCTTCCATGGGAGCTCCTCCTTCCGCCGCCCAGGCTCCGCCGTGTCGCGAAAGAAAGGCGGTCGGCAGTGGTCCGGCGAGCTTTGGGGTTTGGGGTTTGGGCGGCGGCCGCGGGGTTTGCGGACGATCGAACACGCGGAGAAGACTCAACGAGGGAGACGGATCGGACTAGTGGTCCGTATCAGTGAAACTTGTCCGGATAGGGTGGTCGTTGACTGAGAAAACAAAAATAAAAATAAAAAATAAAAAAAAGTGATTTTTTTTATTTTTGCCGCCAAATAATTACACTTTTTTTAGAAGTATTTTACTATTTATTTAATTAGATCTTCAATGGATTATTTGTTATGAGAATCCAAATCAGTTTAGTCAACTCTCATAAATTTGGTTTGATATTAGTATATATATATATATTTCTAACTTTGATGAATTATCCTTATATTAAAAAGGTAATAATTTTTTGGATTATGATTCCTTATGGTTTAATAAACATATAAATTAAATAAACTCGTGTGCATAAATTTTAACCTTTAATTTTTAATCTCTAAGCTATATTTAAAATTAAGAAATCTCTAATTTGTAGAACACATTAGAAATGAAATTAACACATTTTAAAAAGAAAAATGAATATTTTTAGATTTATCTTATTAACAAGGAGACATAAAAAATTACAGATCTTCGTTTCATCGTAAATTTTCACTTTATAATTTACATTTATAATATAAAATCATTTATTTTACTATTTTTTAATTAAAAATAATTTAGAATTTTCTTAGTTTTTAATTTTCGCGTTCGAGTTTGGAATCATTTTTTGTTCGAGCCAAAAATATAAATTAAAAAAAGTCAACGGAAGTGATTAACTTAAGTGGGCCATAATCCGACGCCGACACGGGGCCCACTAAAAACCTCCCAAAACCGCTGCTATCGATCCTCCCTGTCTCCCCTCCATCCCCTCACTCCCGTCCCCCACACTCCCCGCCGCCTTCGCCGTCGCCGCCATCTTCCCTGCCGGCGTCACCGTAGGATCGGACCACTGCCCCTGCTCGTAGCCCCGGCCGACGTCGTCCGCTCGCGGTGGGGGGAGCGAGAATGGAGCCTCGCCAGTTCCCCAACCCCCGCGCGGCGGTGGCCTCGTCATCCGCCCCCGCCGGAGAGCTCGGAGGCGACGATCGAAGCGGCGGCGACGGGGCCGAGCTGCGGGCGGCGCTGGGGCGGAATCTGACGTCTCTGTGCGATCACGTGCAGAGCGAGGGTTTCAAGGCTGGCGCCTTCTCCGACGTCGTCGTCCATGCGCTGGGCACGGCGTACTGCCTCCACCGCCTCATCCTCTCTCGCAGCTCTTATTTTAGGTTCGTGTGCTTCTTTCTTTCTTTAATCTTTTTTTTTAATCAGATTGTAGCTCGTTTGAGTTTGGTGGGAACAAATGACATATATATTTTTTGTTTCTGAATTGATTGATATTTAGTTTCTGCATTTGTATTCTGTATTAAGTCTTTCTTGTAAAGTTGAATCAATGATGCTTTTTTCTTTGATTTGATGCCATTTTTTAGTAGGTTGCAGTGGGAATTTGGTTGGATTAAAACACAAGGTTTGTCTTTGAATTGATTTCATTCCCGGAACTTGTATGCTATGATAACTCTATCTCTTCTGAGGAAATCGAATTAATGGTGTGCTTTCTATTGCATTTTGGTGCTTTCTCATTTAATTTGTCGACTGGAACAAATCTCGACTTGTGATTGGTTCTCATTATCTCCAAGTGTGCTTGGTCTTTCTAGTGAATTAATGATGCTTTTTCTTTGATTTGATGCCCTTTCTTAGTATAGTAGGTTGCGGTGTGAATTTGATTGGAATAAACGACAAGTTTGTGTCTTTGAATTGATATTATTCCCGGAACTTGTATGTTATGATAACTCTTCTCATTCTGATGAGATTGAATTAATGGTGTGCTTTCTATTGCATTTTGGTGCCTTCTCATTTAATTTGTGCTATTTTGATTCCAACAAATTGCAAGTTCTTGTCCTTGGATTGGTTTTCATTTCCGCATTCTTATGCTCTATGTCCTTTCCAATGAAATCATGTTAGTAGTGTACTTTCTATTGGATTTTGGTGCTTTATCCTTTGATTTGCTGCCCTTTTTTTAATATTGAGGTATAGTGTTCTTTCTAAAGAAACGCATGCTTCAGTTTGAAAATGGATTATAAATTCTTCCAGCTGTCATTTGTTCCTATGATGAACTGCAGAAATATGCTTCATGGACCTTGAAGGAGGCTACCTCACCAGTTGTGAATTTGCATGTTGATGATGATAACATCAATGCAGAAGCAATTACAATAGCCTTGGCATATCTCTATGGTCACCATCCTAAGCTTAATGATAGCAATGCATTTCGCGTTCTTGCTGCGGCATGCTTCTTGGATCTTCAGGTAACAAGTAGAAAGCAGAAATGAGACTAAATTACGATTTCCTGTTTAAAATCTGGGTCTTAAAGTAACTGTTCACCTGTCATTGTTTTACTTAGTTGAATTTGCTTGCAGGATTTGTGTATAATTTGCACAGACTTCATCATATCTGAATTGTGGACATCAAATTTTCTTGCCTATCAGGTATGTCCCAGTTAGTGTTGCACGCTGCAATTTGACTACTTACATTAGTTTAAAAAATTGCTTGAGTTTTTTCTTTTTGTTCATTATCTGTTAGGTTTTTGCCGAGAATCAGGATTATGGTATTCATGGTGAACGTGTGAGAAATGCATGCTGGGGATTTCTGTGTCAAAGTGGCACCATGGAGCTGAGAGAGGTATAATCCAGAGTTAACAGGTTTTGCAGATGTAATTATTGTATGAAAGAAACCTCAAGCATCCTATCTAACTAGCTCATTGGGTTAATGGATTAATAGGTTCTGCCCAGGTTGTCATCTCAAACTTTGCAGGCTTTGCTTACATCTGATGAACTGTGGGTTTCGAGTGAAGAAAAGAGGTAAGGATTTTTAATCTGCCCTTTTCAATTGACATTGATCAGATATACTTCATTTTGTCTATCCCTACACTTCATAATGGGTTATTGGTGCAAAGGTTTGAGGTGGCTGTATACACACTGCTTGCTAGAGGTTCAATACTTAACTCATCTTACCCGGAAGAATTGAGCTGTGAAGTGGAGCCTAGAACAAGTACCCCACATGATACTTCCCTTTTAAAAGGGAAAAATCTAGTTGATGAGACTGTTGGTCAACAGCTAACGGAAAAAGATTTTGATGGTATCAGCATGCAAGATAATTTTGAAAGTAAGGTAGCCGCACATATTATTGTTAAGGAGCTTGCTGATTGTGTAGTTGACCTTCACCCTGGAGCTTCAGATTCAGAATCCTTGCATGTGACACATGGTCTTTCTTGTCAACCAGTATTTGGCTCTGGAAATTCAACCAAGCGTGAAGAAAATTGTTCACAGTCAAGCGCACATCTGTCCCCAGATTCCACTAGAAGCTCTCGATCCCAAGTTTGTGTCATGGAAGTAGATAGAACACAGAATAATAAGACTTTTACTGAAGACCTTTCTGGTGAATATTCACGGGATTACTCAAACAATAGTAATATCTGGGTTCCAACAGACCAGTCAACGCATTGTACTCTACCATCTTCCTTTAAAGTAGTTCCTAATACCTTGGGAAGCTATAGTGGAGTGTCTTCTTCTTGGGGTTGCAGGATGGTTGGCAAAAGCCACAGTACGAGTTTTGTAAAGGGAAATTGCGGGGTCAGTGATGAAGATTATGACGCGTTTGTGAATATTTTTGAAGGTGGCTCACTTCTGTACTGCAATATGTCCTTTGAGGCACTTTTAAACATGAGGAAAGAACTGGAAGGATTAGGATTTCCTTGCAAAGCTGTGAATGATGGACTTTGGCTTCAGGTTAGACCTGCAAATCCTTGGGCCCTAGCTTATAAATCTTCATCCATTACTTGCTTGGCTGTATTAGTATTTCATAAGTCATCTTTGCTACTGTGTCCTACTATTGATGTTTGGCATTCTCAGAGCTCCTATTGGTGTGCCACTCCCTAGATTTTTTAAACCTAGAGGCTAAATTTTACTACCAGATAATCTTATATGAAGTGAATGTCTAAGTTGCATGTATATGCTTTACTAAGTATGTCAGCTATCTTTGCTAATCAGTAGTTTCGTGGAGGGAGAACTGCTTTATTGACTTCGTGAGTTAACTGAAACTGATTTGTATTGCCACAATGGCTTTCTTTCAGATGCTTCTGAGCCATAGGGTGGAAGAAGTGGGTGCTGATACATGCAAACAGTGTTGGCTTCCAAGCATGGCTTGTTCTTGTAGACAGCTATATGGAACTGCTGCTTACTTCAAGCAAGATCACGATCGGAATCACTCTTTATCTACTTTAGGTAATGTTTACCTCACTGATGCTCAGGGTGATGGAAGCAACCTATATGGACCTGTCCGAGTGCATGTGCGTGGACCTAATGATGGACTTGCTGGCATCGGACGTGGGGCAACTTTTGTACCTGCTACAGGTTGGCCACCTACACGTTTTGTGTTTTCTCGTGTTCCCTTTGCACTGGGAAATAGAAACGCACAGCAGCCTGTTTCTACTGATGATTCAGAGGGCAGAGTAGATACAAATGGAGATTTTCCTGGAGATGGGTTAACAGCTTTAGTCGGCTTTAACCAAGGAAGTAGTGCGCCCATTGAGAATTTTGATAGAGGTGCGGAATCTGACATGCACGAAAGAGCAGCTGGTCCAAGTTCATCTGTTTCTAGTGGCACGGGCGCTTCCCATCAGATGCAGGACTGTGAACTTGACAACAATCTTGAGTGGGAAACCGCTGAGGGTGCTGCAATATCCTTGGATTTGAGAACCCCACTACGTCATTTCCCACCTTTTCGTTTTGGGTAAGCATTTATCAACCATTTGTGTTTGTATACATATTAATGAGTTCCTGTAGGTTCAATTTTTTACAAGTTATTGATATTCTGTGTGATTTATTTTGGTGTATGCAGTTTTAAGCCTTTTACCCCGTGTGTGTGTGTGTGTGTGTGTGTGTTAGTCGTTTTGCCTTCTTGTTCCAAAGCATTTAGCTTGACAGTCTGTATTGGGTTCTAGGGTGGAGTTCGAGGATGTGCACAGACTTGCTGATGGCCAAGTGAAACACTGTCAAGAAGTGTTTTATGCGGGTTCCCTCTGGAAGGTAATAAAACAAGTACTGCCCTTCGAAGTTTGGCAAACCCTGACATAATATTTTGTTGGATTTTTCACTTATTCTGTAGGTGAGTGTGCAAGCTTTCAGTGATGAAGACCCACAGGGTCGCCGAACTCTTGGTGAATTTTCTTCCCATTTATGCACAGAATCAAGTGTTTAGATAGATGTTGCCATGTTTGATCATTGAGTATTAATAGACCATATAAATTGCTATCTCAGGGTTGTTTCTCCACCGTCGTAAGGCAGAATTAACAGATCCTTTTAGAAAGGTTTGCCTTTTTCAAAACTCATCTTAAAAAAGATAAAATTTGTATTTTGAATCTCTCGATGATTATCTTTTTGTTTAACAGGCTCATATGTACATTGATAATAGAGAAAAGGTTACAGCACGATATCAGGTGACCTTTTAATTACCATATTTTTTTAAGTATGATTCATGCCTTATATTTTTTAAAAATATTGATAACAAAGCCGTTAAATTTTAGCTTTCCAGTAATTATGTTAAAAATTTTATATTATTGTTTTTATATATAATCGAAAATCTCTTAGTGTGATAAAAAAATTAGATCTCTCAATATTATTTGAAGAAGGTAGACTATGTTTCTATTGAATTTCTCACATACTATTCATAATATTTATAGGAGGGTTAAATTTGTCAAAATTAATAATCAATTTTACTCCTTAAATGTATGCCTAATTGTAGTCTATTATTATTGCATTCTTTAGTCAATTTTCTACTAAGTTGAACAAATGTAGAATCGTTTACATTGTATCAACCGATGTTTGTTGCACAGCTAATTTGTCCATCGAAGAGAGAAGTCATGGTTTTCGGAAGCTTTAAGCAGACGGGAACATTGTTACCCAAAGCTCCAAAAGGGTGGGGTTGGCGTACAGCGTTGCTATTTGACGAGCTACCTGACCTTCTTCAAGGAGGAGCATTGCGCATTGCCGCCGTTGTGCAGCTTGTTTGATGCGATTCCACTTAGTCACAATTTCTTATTTTGGTGCCCTATCAAGGATCTTTGCAATAACGTTTCTTATTTTGTAAATAGTACAAAGCTTATTTGCAATAAGTAATTGGGTGTGCATCCCCTGCTCCGATATGTGGATAGTCTTTTTTCCGTGGCAAAGACGAATCCTTCGGGCCTCTCATGACGTCCGTTTTGTCATTAGAGTGTTCTAACCCTAGAAAACTTTTACTCAAGCAAAGACTAATCCTTTTTCTAGGCTTTCTTCTCCTTACTAGATTTCTGTTTCCTTTGAAGGAGAAGTGTCGCACTCAAGTGATTTAAGATTCAGACCAACAAGGAAGAGAGAATTTTAGCTGATTCCATGAGAAGCTTAAGAGCAGCTGATTTCCCTAAGTAATTAGCTAATGTCATTTTTATGATTTCTACAAGCTACTCCCGGTTCACCCATGGCGGCTCTCACCCTTCATTATCCATGGCAAAAGAGAAACGGATTATCATTCACAGAGACCATCATACCTTCTTTTTTTAACACTATGGGAGAGGGGTTTATTCAAATTAAGAACGCATGGAGTGAGAGACACGAGGATCGTTTGTTTACCATGCAATCCCAGCGAAGTTTGCTCATGCGTTTATTCCCTCAACCTAAAACAATGGTGCGACCGTGGAGGCGAAATCAGTTATTATTCATTTTGATCGGAGAAAAGAAAACATATACGCGAGAGGAATTGATAACTGATCACAAGAAGGCGAGTTCGTACTGATTAATCATTATGACGATGACTTGACTTCTTTAAGGAGACCAAGAAAAGGTCAAGTTCTTGCTTTACTAAATAGTAAGAGTACATATAACATTATGTTAGTACATATAAAACTTACATAAATATTGACGACGAAAGACCTACTTAAGCCATCTCAATTGTAGCTCATAAACAAAAGGAAAAAAAAACAAACAAAAAACTGTACAATCAAATACTTTACTACATAAAGTAGCTGAGGGAACTCTTCTTTCTGGATCCTCCCTCACCATACAGTTCGTTCCACTGCAGTAACTCATTCATATTTGCCGACTCAGACGACACACTTGCGCATACCTGTATGAAAATCATCTCAATTTCCAATAAATTTATTAATTTGAGCGCACACAACTAATCTATTCCACAAAAATACCGCCCGCCAAATCAGTATTTGATCCGCCATACATTCATATATTTCACTGCAATTATTTTTCAGCGGCCACAAAAGTAGGAAAGGGGAAAGGATGCTTACTTGTTCATGTGCGTGCTTAAAATCATCCATGTTCAAAGGACGAACATCTGCACTTCCATGCAGTGGAGGTGGAGTTCTGTTCTCTGCCAAAGCAAGACTTCGCTCCTGCAGTGTAACAATAGCGACTAGTTAATCGGTATAAAAGAAAAAAAAAAGCACACTATCATATCATGAGCATGTTAAAATAAGGCAGGAAATGGATGAGAGAACAATCTCTACAATATCATGCTAGGCATCGTAAAGGTCATCCTGCCATTAATTCTGCTTCGCATTTTACTATTGCATGGATCTACAAATCCATGACCCTGATATCACTTATTTTGGACTAAGGAGGGTATGCTCAAAAAAAAAAAACTGTCACGCCAAAACATTTAAGCCAACATAAAAATCAGACAGAAAATGTAAGAATGAATAAAGTAATCAATAACATGTTCACAAAAATAAAAAGACAAGCAACCTTCTTTTCTTTCTCCAGAATTTCTCTGATTGGATTGTGCGCAGCTGCAACACACAGATTCTACAAGAACATGAACGAGGGCTGATCAGTAAGTAGCTAGTAACCAGCAAAAATGGAAAAACAATGCATGATTAAAGCTTAAGACAAAACCTTCAAGTCACTGCCAGAATAACCATCTGTCATTTTAGCAATAGCTTCCAGATCAACATTTTCAGCCATCTCTTCTTTGGCCAATATTACTTTAAGGATTTTCTCTCGATTGACAGCATCAGGCAAGTTGACCATCAACCTGCAAACATTTTTAAATGATAATTACATCAAGAATGAAATGAATCTCCCTAAATCAGCAATCATCTCATAGGGGACAAAAGAGGAGAGACTGAAGAGAGAATGCCAGTCCCAAGCCCAGACAATGAGGGTTGGTGCCAAGGACATCTCTGGCCATCAAAACTTGGTCATTTATAATCACATAGATCCTAGTTTGGGATCTACTAAAGTCGGTCTATAGGTTTCTATCCAAAATGACTAGCTACTTTAGAAGGCTTCGGAACCAACATATATAAAGCACACCACCGATCTCCCATAGAGATGTGGGGCTGTTTTAACACTTCCCCACACGCAACATATTAGGAACCCACATATATACAACACACCACCCATCTCCCATAGAGATGTAGAACTATTTTCACACTTCCCCGCACGTGCAACCAATTAGGCTTTGCATGTAGACCAACATCCGTGCCTCTTTTGGGTTTATCACTTTTTGGGCCATTTACAAACATGGTCGAGATCCTCCATCTGCGGCGGCTCTTTTAGGCCTTATCACGGATGTGACAAACATGCTATGAGAATGCACCCTAATTAGTGGGTCCATGAGCTTCTATCCAAAATAACTTTACTTCAGAAAGATTAGGAACCCACATATATACATATCACCATCTCCCATAGAGATGTTGGACCATTGTAATAGGATCCATGTCCCCTGTCCCCTGCAACTTTTTGGTATCACTTATCAGATGCAAGGAGGAAAAAGGAGCAATCATCTCATGAAGCCTATCAAATATGGAAAATTAAAGCACGATGACGTTAGAACCTCAAGCTTCATCTCACTATCCCCCTCCCCCATTTTTAGGGTTGAGACAAGAAAATATTAAGCATGAAAAAACCCCACTGCTTCTTCATGGTTAAGCATCATCAATTATCAAACAGTGACACAAAATCCATGCCTGCCACAAACCACAATCTAGCCAAGATATAGTGTAGATGATGACAATATGGGAAAAATTATACTGAGAAGGCAACATGATGCAAGAAAAACTGCAATAACATGGTTTGAAGCACAACTTAATATATTTAGTAACCTTCGAGGGAGCCTCCTGATTACAGCTTCATCCAGATCAAAAGGCCTATTTGTTGCTGCAAGAACCAGTACTCGTTCTTTGTCTTTTGTTCTCAGGCCATCCCAATTCACCATGAACTCATTTTTCATTTTACGCATGGCTTCATGTTCTCCAGGATTTTCTCTTCTACTTAGCATGCTATCAACCTTTTGAAGATGTAAAACACAAACTAAGATGAAAATTCCACAACTACCTAACAAGAATTGACTTAAAAAAACTGACCTCATCCACAAAAATAACACTAGGGGCAATTTTACTTGCTAACGAGAAAACAGCTTTGACATACTTCTCCCTTCGCCAAACCACTGCCGAAAAAACATTGAACAGTGAAAACAAGCTAAAAACAATAAAAAGAAAGCAACATCATTGAAGAGAAGCAAATAGCAGGTCATTATCTGGAGCTTATGAACCTTTGAAGTGATGCTTGACATGGAGATATTGATAAAGTTTGCACCTGCCTCTGTTGCAACAGCTTTGGCCAGCATCGTTTTACCTGTCCCTGGAGGTCCAAAGAGCAGTATTCCCTTACAAGGCTGGAAACAAGGTTACCACTCAAATCAGTGTACACATACACAAAGTAAACTAATTAAGCTTACACAAATCCTAATATATAAAACAGACCTTGGTCAACTGTCCTTTACAAAAAGTTCAGGTCTTTGAAGAGGAAGCATGACCAATTCCTTCAGTGTATCTTTTACGTTTTCCAAGGCTCCAATATCATCGAATGTGACTCCAATATCATTTGGAGGAATAACTTCAGCAAGTAATTTCTTTTCAAATTCGTTCTCAGTCACCACATCCTGAGAATCCATGCATTTAGCAGCTAAAAGACTTATACACCCTTTTTTTTTGTATTCAAACATTATGGTAAAATTTTATGGCCATCAAACAAGATGTATAAAACAAATTTAATACACTAATATGCAGTTTGAAGCATTTCTTCAAAATTAGATGTAAATTCTTTAAAACATGTAAGTTCCAATATACTGGATTATTATAATGAAGGAAAGCCTTGCAAGATTCAAATAAATATAATGAGATTGCAGAAAGGCGTGAATAAAACCTGATTAATCCAAATTAAAGTCATAACAGAAGAGAATACAAGATGAATTTTTTTAAAAAAACTAACATTTACAATCAAGAAAGCCTCTGTTTGCAATAATAGTAAACTTAAAAAGAATTCAAAATGGTCAGATATCTTAGAAACAATCACAAACAGATCCTACATATGTACCCAGTGGCCTAACCAAACCCTAGATGTAATAATAGGGCAGTAATTCTTACATCTGCAGAAGTGGCAAAAATATTTAGCAACAACAAGGAATGCCTTAGATGTTGAAAAGGTTATTGCATGCTAAATGCTAAGTCGAACTCTTATAGCCAATTCTAACCCTGGGCAGTCAAATATTGGAGAAAATCTTAAAATCATTCATTTATTAATTATATTTAAAATTTAGAAGTTCACAATCATCTTTTCAGCAGAACTAGCCAGTTTATCTCTGCATGACACAACGTAGTATAATTGCACAAGCATAAATAAAAGCACTAATCATAGCATCATAAACAATTGCAAATTACATATAGAATGGATAATAGTACCTTCAAAGATTTCTTTGAAATCTTTGATTCATTTTGAATAGCTTGGAGAAAACTCAGCCCGTGCAAAATACTGGCAAACATCACAACAATAAATGACTAAGTGTAACTGCGATTCTAGGGATAGAGAGCAGATAATTTTTAAATACACATATATATACCTCTCAGAAGACAAGGCAAGCTTAGAATCATTCCCAGGTGCAGGAAAATTACAGGTCATGACATGATGGCTTAAAGCCCAACCAATGATCTTCTCCACGCCTGAATAGGCAATTCATTAAGAAAAGCATTTAATGCAGTTACATAATATAAGAGATCCACACACGCATATATGATAGAACCATGAAAGATAACCAACTTCCTAATCAAGAAAACAAATATACTCACTTTCATTTGAAAGAGCTTGATCTTTTATTTGAACTGTCTCAAGGCCTGAGCATTCAAATCCACAGCGACTTAAAACCTAAGCATGCATAATAACACACAGAAAATAACTAAATGTAAGAAAGGATAGATTTACATCTCCAATTAATTGAACCACTTAATCTCAATCAAGATTAATATCTTGAAAATAGAAACAAAACCTACCAAACGTATATTGACTAAATTGGCTTTAGCCTTAAGAGTTTCAGCATCATGATCTAACTTTTGTTTCCACTCAGAAAGTACTGTATCATCCTGAAACAATTTTCACCAGTATTTAATAAAATGCTGTATTTTATAAAATATTGGATGAAATAGCTGCAACAAAAACAAACATCATCTAAGGCATGTGTCATACCTGCGGTAGTTGTATAGAAACCTTATTTGGAAAAAGTTTCCCAAGCTGCTTCATTAACTTTGATGATTCTTTGCTTCTCTCGTGCAGCCTGCTAATATTGTCCTGCACAACAGACATTCTCCAATTTAAATTCGGATATATGCTATTTTAAGCTCGACGAACTAGTGAATCAACATCACTCTAAAGAAAAATAAGACAACATACAGGGAAAGCAAAATCAAGCAATGCTGTCTGGCTGCTCCCAAGTTTGGTGAAGAGGAAACCCCCATGATGTGACTGGAATAACAAGCCATTGAATTATGAAGTTGAAAACAGAAACATAGAAACAAATATTAGCAAAATGCAAAACAAAATACATATACAATCTACCTTCTCTTTCCGACTATCACCCTGAGTATGCGCACCAATAACCACAACACCTTCTGGCAAACCATCAAGTTTCGCTTTTAAAGAAATAAATGCATCATGGTGGCCTGGCATTGACTTTTCTATGTCTTTAATAAGCAATATCAATGGACCCTTTTTGCTTTCACTCGACACAACCTAAAGAAAAGGAAAATTTTCATCAGCTTGAAATATAACTGAAATCAGAAGAGGAGCTGCATATCAAGCTTGAAAAAGTTAGCCAGCTTCCAGAAAAAGTCATTTGACTGTCACTACCTCAAAAATCTCACTTATGGCTAGATTTTCAGCATCCTCACAATCCTCTAGACAAAGACAATCAGCTGCACAATGAAGAAGCAGGTTGATAAACCAAACGGGACTGTTTCCACCCAAATAAAATAAGAGCTTCATTCACAGTAACTAACCTGGGCAAAAAACCATGCTTGTCCTCACATCGACCTCCAAGGTCATTGCCCTCTGGCAAAGACTTGTCAAACCTAACACCCACTTTTGAAGCACTGTTATCTTCAAAAGCAAGAAGTACTTTACCGCAAGAACCAATTGTTGGGCCTCCCTAAAACACCACACAAAGTAAACGACATAAAAAACCATTCGATTGCCGTTATTACAAAGTGTACAGAAGAATTACTGCAAGGTCAATGAGCCTTACAACACCAAATGATAATATATATATATATATATATATATATATATATATATGCAACAAACAGACAGAGATTATGTACATAAATAATAATTCTTTTAATCAATCAAAAAATTCTTTTGAGGTGATATAACCAACAAAGAAATGACTGATAATAAAAAAGACTAAATTCAGAAACTTCGGAAAATTTTCCAGCTGGAACAGACAAAAAATAATATATGGAATTTAAAAAAAATTAAAATCAAATGATCCTTCATCTAACTTGTCAATACTTGTGTATTGCAAATTCCAATACTGGATAGAGGAGGATTGGCATCAGCAAGCACATCCGACTATTCAAACTTCGCCATTTGTAATCACATCCTTATTTAGGATCGATATACCTGACCTATTTTTGGGATAAGGTGGAGGAAAAAGAAGAATTGAACCTTCATCGACAAGAACACTAACCATTCTAAAAAATAAGAAGACATCTAAAATAGGATGGGAAAACTAAATATTAACTCTGTGATCCCAAATAGTAAGGCATGAAAAAGGACAGCTGATGCAGGACGAAGATGTAAAAGACCAAGCGAACTGAAGACGAAGCTTGACTAAAACACTAATAAAAAGAGAAGTTAAGGGGATAGTAAGAGTGGAGATGGTTGGAAAGTGAATGGGCAGTAAAAGATGGGACGGGCCAGCACATAATAACCATAAAGGGCTTAAGTTAATCAGCCAGAAAATTAACAAACAGGGAAAGAAAAGAGCCCATTTATCTCATTACGGTGGAAGGCTCAAATGACTCGAGATGACAATATGACCATCATCTTCAACCTATAGCTCCAATCAGGGCTGGTGGTAGAGGACCCAAGAAAGGAAACATCTGACCGGTCAGCAGACCTTAATCTGTTGACCTTGGCAGTAGTATTTGCAGGAAGAGAGGCAACAACAGTAGGTGATGATCTCTATAGGATGTTGTCAATTGAAGGACAGCAGCCTCACGTTCTCATGACTCAGCAGCAAAGATGACTCAATGATGTCAAAAAGAGGATGCCTTTTTGTTCTGTTTGCAGAATTCTGGCAATGGCGGTTTGGTGGCGCCAAACACCACAGCTTAATTGTTCGCTGTTTACTTGATTTCAAGAGCCAAACAGTAAATTGGGTTGCAGCAAACAAAGGTTTGTCAATGAAGTACTTGTACAGGATAAAGTAAAGGAAAAAAGGGTATACGAAAGGGCAAAGGAGGATCGGCTCTGGCACCAATCAATAGCTGGGGATAACTACCAAGGCATCAGCACCAAACAAGAACCCATTGCAGGAACTCAACTGTTCAAAGCAAAGCTTCAAACATTATGAAATACAATTTATCATCATAATACTCAAGGTCTACGACTATATATACATAGATTCATGAATGGTTAACAAGTAATAGAAAAGCTCTAAATATGAACACTAACAGCATGATGGACAGCATTTCAAAAAGAATTTATGCAATGCCATTCCCATCCATAACATTATTTCCAAAATCAATTTCTCACTTGATAGACTAGAAAAAATGACACAATCTATTTCTTTCCTAAGCTTGCAGCCACCCACCAAGTAATTTTTTATGATTTGTATTTAACTAAATTTTAACTAATATCCATCAATGTACTTAACAAAAATGTACACCCTTATTGATTTTCATATGCAAGTCGACACCCCTACCATTTATTAATCAATCTTTCTGCATTAAGTGTGTTTGTATCAAAGCTAAAACAAAATACCTTTTAGAGCTACGGGGTGAGCCTCCAGACTTATGCACAGAACCCACATATGTCACTCTATCACCTGAATATGTTATCAATAAGGAACCATTTTAACAAATATCAACAATAAAACAGGCAAGAAGAATTAACTCGTAAAATGTTTTGTTTTATGCGTGAAAAACCATTTATGATAGGAAACAAAAAATAAAAAACACCTGTTTTAAATGTGTGGATCTTTGATGCTGCTTTCACCATATCGCGCTTCACAGTACGCGAACTAGTTATGGAAGTGCTTTCTACATCCGCATCAACATCTGAAATTCCTCTCTTACGTAGCAAGGAGTCAACCTGCCCAGGGCGTTTCTTAGTGAGTATTCCCCACTTCTCTTTCTTCTTAGCATATTTAAGAGAATCTGAATCTTTAGATGATACTCCCTGAAGATAATCAATCATAGTAAAATATATATAATATCGTCTCTCAAATTTATACTGGACCCTATTTTCTATTTCCCCATAGACACAAGCTAACTCCTGAATCACAAGGTTGACTACGAACATCCAATAACAAATGGTGACAATGAAAAAGCTTACATCAGGCAACAAAAGAGACTCGACAATAAGCAATCTGGCACCGAAGTATTTCGCAAGTGCTTTTGCTAATACTTCCTGATATATTTCAGATCCTACATGAAGCAAAAAAACAAATAAAATAAAAAAGGGGAATTCTCAAGGCAATGGCTTCACAGTCGGTGCAATGAAATTGGGGGAGAGGCGAGGGAATTTTATATAACCTGATGGACCAGATAATAGTATTCTTGGATTCACAGTAGGAAGACCAGAAGTGTACTTCGACAATTCTCTATTCTTCATATGTACATGGGCAGCCGAAATCAAAATGTTCTTCGTATTCTCACTGCATGAATAAACAGCCGCATTACTGCCTCAAAGCCTAATAAAGTGATTTAAACATGAAATGGATTGATAGTTTCATTCGCTTAAACAAGTTCAAAATCTTGCCTCAAAAAATAAGGAAAACTATCAAAGGAGATTTCAAAATCAGAATCCTCAAGAATAGCTCTCCGCAAAGTATCTTTGAACTCTTTACGCCTAGTTGAAGAAGACAACATCTCTGCTGATCTTAAATCCTTGGACAGGTCTCTTTGGTCAGCAGAAACCTTCAAGGTGCTCCCACTCAAATCTAAATCAGAAGTAGATGATCCAAAAAGCATCCTGAGAAATGGCCGAAGTTCACAACTACGCCCTGACAATTTTCCTATGCTTCCACCCTGCCCTATATGATCAAGGAAGGTCTCCTTACCATTAAGAACAGAAGAAGCTCCATATTTTTCATTGGATTCAACAGATGTTCCTCGCTTATGGCATTTTAAATCAAGCTGTGAAGATGTTTTATTCGCAGCTTCACAAGATGAAGATTTTACTGCTGAATGTAAAACTTCCCGATTTTGAGGTTGTTGAATGGTGGACAAATCTTTCCCATGGTCTAAGAGAGACGTCAAAACTGAAGCCGCTCCAGCAATAGATGACGGATCTCCCGCTACAGAATCAGGTAAACAAACTGTTGAAGTCATGGCTGAATCAATAAAGCCATCATTCAGGAAAATCTGATATCATGGTCAAGGAATCTAGTTTCAACAAGTTCACAAAAATTATAATAAATTACAATTAGTAAAAGTAATAATAAGCAAAAGTAGATGGGGAAAAGGATACATAAGCATGGTTTCCAGATTCATTGAAAACCACCTCATCGCCTGAACTGAGGGCAACACAGGTATTTTTGGTCAAAACCTCACCATTAACTTGGACAAATCCATCTTCTCCAGAAATTTCAAGAGAAGTAATTGAAGCTGCCCCTGACTGATAAGAAGAAAAAGATTAAAAAATGAACTTGAGAACGCAATAAGTTTATAACACAAAACTCTGATCATGTAATTCTAATTATCAAGTTATAACCTCAACATCGTACCTCTGAGCGTTTCAATTTGCATAATACTGTACTAGTTAACGAGTCCTCCAAGCATAAATTGCAATCACGGCCTTGCCCAACAGTGAACAGAGGCCCCGACAATGATTGGTGAGGATTCTAAATTGATCAAGAAATTTAATTACAGCAGAGTGACACAGATGTAAACATGCAATCCAATACAAGGAGAAAAGAAATGTCAGCAACATGTTGCATGCACGAAGTTTCAAAAAATTGATAGGGTAAGAACAAGAAAAAAATTCCCTATAATGTTAAAAAAAGTCAAATGTTTCAAAATAAATTTCAAACCAGCATATATATAGCATAATGCCAACCCAGCAATTTCAATACAAATAGTGTTAATTTGTGTGATTTCAGCAAAATTAAAGGTTAGATAACAAAACATGTACTACACACTTAAACCACTACAGTATAACCACTATTGTGTATACTAAATCTATCAAAAGCAGATTTAGAAAACCTTTCTTACGAAAATGCCTACTCTCCAATGACAGTTCATATGAGTTTTAAATACTAATTCGAATCAAATAGACAGATTTTAAGTAGTTGGGATGATAAATCATTGCAGTAAATTAAGCTCCAAAATTTTTTTCCCCAACAACAGCGTTTACAACTCCCAATCCGTGATAGTAACTCACAACAAACTTGATTGAAGACCCAAAATCAAGACCATATAAATTAATACTTTTGCCACCACCTTAGAACACTGCGAAATCAATTGACCCCAAGGACGATTCTCAGTCGACTTCGATGATTTTCTCCTCGCCCTAGTCGAAATCTTCTGCGTATCATCCGGAGATTTCACTTCTGCAAACCAATTGAACAAAACAAAATGCCAGAAATTTTCCTTCTCTTCTACCATACAACAAAATAATAAAAACAACAACAACAAGTTCCCTCAAAAAACAGACGAAGCAACCGCACTCACCCGCCTCATCCCCCAATTTCCGAGCCGCCGGCGCTTCGCATCCACCAGCACCCTTGGAAACGTCATTCAGCGACGGATCCGCCACAATCTGCCCGTCCACGGACGAAGCCTCGCCGGCGCTGCATGCCGCACCGACCTCCGACTGCTCCCGCTTCACAAACAGCATCAACGACAACCACAATCAAAATCGAAATCGGCCGATCTCCCAGACCATACCCCACAAAAACCCCCAACAATCCCCCCGCAAAACAATCACCAACAACAACAAATCAAAACCGAAACGATTGGAGATGAAAAACCTTGGAGCGCTTGACGGGCGGGATGGGCCGAGGGGAGGCGTTCGCCGGCGGCGGAGCTCCGCCGTGTCTCCACCATGCCTGCGGCGGCGATCTCGATCGGACGTCCTTCGGATTCGGTGGTGCGGGGATCGATCGAAGGCGGACGAAGAGGCACGCGAAGGTGGAGGTTGGATGGTTTAAATACAGGTTTCGATTTTTCTTTAAATAAATAAATAAATAAAAACGGGCTTCTCTTTCCGTTCCGTTGCGATCGGTGATGAGAGCGAGTGAAGATTTTTGGAGGAAAGAGCGACGGCGTAATTATTGTGGAGGAGATGGTTTGTAGTTAGCGGTAAGTGCATGGATTGGGATCTAATTAAATTAATTAATCGCTGTTATTACTTACTGCTTACCATATAACTTGTCTTTTTTATTGAGATAAATTTTTGTTTAATAATTTAAGGTGCGAAAGTAATACGAGAGGACGAACGTGAACGAGTATTGATAATACCCGAGGAATTATATGTTGATTTTTTTATTACATATGTAGTTAATAAATCAAAAAAAATAGATTTTGTGGTCGTAATCTTTTCGTTCAAATGTGAATTCTATTAATTTATATTAAATATGTATTTTTTAATCTAATTTTACCAATAATCATATTATTTGCCTATAGTCATAAAAAAACAAAGGTGACATTGAGAAGGTCATTTAGTCATCCTACCACTTATAATCACATTAATCTATTATATCAGAAAATATATATATATTAATTTAATTGTCATAAAAATAAGTTAAATTTGTCTTATTATTAGTACCACCATAGTGATTATACTTTATTTAAAAAATTATAATAATTATTGTTCTTTCCTCGTTGTCTATAATAAAAGTGGAAATAAAAGAACAATGCAACCAAACAAATACAAGAACGCAAAGAAGGCCATGTATAATAATGTCTTGCAAGGAAAATAGCGATATGCTATTTATTGTCAAAAATATTTCTCAAATTCTCACTCTAACATCGCAAAATTAGACTGATAATAAGTATGGTAATTGAAACAAATTTTAATTTAGTTGTTGGAATTTTGAGTTTGTTCTCTACCAGAGAAATGGCTTGCCAAATTGTTCACCGTATTATTCTCTTAACAATATAAGCACGAGGCATTGAGGGGCAATAAAAATGTGAGCATGAGTCTACGGTCTGAAGTGCATGATTGATTCAAGCTGTAAAAAAAGGCTTAAAAAATTCAATTTGGAGTACCCTTTTGTTTTCTTATTCCTACCCACTGCTATGTGCAATAACATAGATCATATGTAGGGGAGAATTGCTCATCTTAATTTCAAGAAAAACATGTGTTTAAATTAGCATTCATGGATTATGATCCATGTACCAACTTCTCTCTCTCTCTCTAAATAAGAAAATTAAGTGTTATTTATTTATAATATTTATGCCGCAATAGAGTAGGGGTGAATATTTGATCATTCGGTTCACAACCACAATTGAACCTATTTGCCCCCTTTAATACCGAACATAAATATGTTGGTTCAGTTGATTTAATAGCCGAACAACTGAATTAAATAATAACTTATAACAAAATTATTATTTTAATTAATTTAAATATTCCAATTAATCTAATACAGTTAGATTCTGAACTGAAATATCAATATGGAACCCGATTTCTCTACGGGCAACAAAAAATTGAACCGAAGTATTTTGAAACCATATCGAATTGTTAATTTGGGTTTGATTCAATTTCACTTTTCAATTTTTACCAAATTATGCTCATCTCTAATATAACCGGTCATAATAAAAGTAAAGTTACTAACTCATTTTACCATGCCTTTGTAAAATACACAAATAATTACATACAGGCTGTTTTTATTTAACCTAATTATTGTAAAATGATAAAATAAGACAAATAAGAATTAACACAAGAAAAGTTTAAATATAGACATAGAACAATGAACAAGGATGGGCAAATTATTATAAAATGACTTTGTTACTCGCATTTTCTAAAAGATATTATAGAATATCGACTATTTAAAATTGTCATACAACCCGACCAGAGATAAAGATAAGCTTATAGTGATGCCATAGGGAGGTTCACAGGATGGATTATAAAAATAAAAAATTTATTAATAATTAAAAAATAACGCATATCAAATTTTGCAACTCACAAATTAATCGAATAAGTAAAAGAAATATATTGAAGATGCCACAACTTAAAACAAAATGAACCAGCTTAAAAACAAACTCATAAATAAACATCGAATTAAAAGACGTCACACCAGATAGCCATAGAAGTCACTAGAGAATCGCCCCCATAATAAATAAAATATTGCATACAAATTTTTTACAGGAAACGTTAAAAAAGAAGGGGTTGCGTGTATAATGGAATGAATTCTTTCACTGTCTATGTTTTTTTCTCTTTCACTTTACACTATAGTTGGGTTAAAATTTTGGCTCAACTTAATTAATTTATTTATTATTACGTATAGAAGCTTAAAAAATTAATTGAATTTTAATTAATTTGACCCGTTGAACAGTAAGATCGGTGAAGATTTAACAGTAAATAAAATTCTTAAAATAACCTCTTAAATTATGAAAAATTGTATAAAATATTTTTTTAATAACTTCTTTTTATTTTTATCCTAAATGTTTTTTTCTTTTTATTATATAGAATATTAAATAGATGTGATATATTAATTCGTTTAAGGGAGTCAAATTAGAGGTCAGGAAAAATTATTCCTGTTGAGAAAAGTATTTTTAGGCTTTTTATTTATTAAATAAAAAAGAAGAAAAACCCAAATGAGAAAAGAAAAGAAAAGAGAAGGAGCATCCACACAGAGAGAAGGACAAACGAAAAAGCCACAATTCACCAGCCCTCTCTGCTTTCCCTTATCTTCTCCTCCGACGAGCCTCATCACATCTCTGTGGCTCTCTCTTCCGCCCCCAGTTATCCCCTCCGAAACCCCGAACCCCTTCTTCACCAAAGTCGCCATCTTTGCGGCCATGGAGTCCGAGTTGCCCACTTCTTCTCTACCCCAACCACAGCCGGCTCCTCCTACGAAGCCTACAGACGAAGTTGTCGCGGCCCATGTCGACGCCGGCGAGGAATCTGTAGCGAGTGGCGGGGACGGGGTGGGGAAGGTGGAGGCTGACCCGCCGCCCCCACCTACGCCGGCGGCGGCGGATGCGGCGGAGTCAGAGCAGCGGGTGGTTGCTGAACCTGATGTTGATGAGAAGGAGGGTGCGGCGGCGCCGGTGGAGGGGTTGTCCGGAGGTGAGGAGGAGAAGGTGGGCGATGAGGGAGGCGGAGAAGTCTCGGCCTTGGCGCCGGAATTGGGCGATTCCGTGGCCCTCGAAGCTGTTCCGGCGGCTCCCGAGCTTGGTGATGGCGGTGGTGGGAGAGAGGAAAGAGGCCGATGATTTGGAAGCGGCCGAGGAGAAAGCATTGGTCTTGCCACCGGAAAACGGGGTTGTGAATGGCGTCCTTGAGGAGCCGTCTATGAAGGACCAGGTAGCTCCGAAGTCGGAGGCGACGGATTCTGAAATCGTTGATATGGTTTCTTCGGAGGTGGAGAAGAGCTTTCTGGAGGCCTTAGTTGGGAGTGTTAGCGATTCGGTTGATGGAGGTGGCCAGGTCGATGAAACTCCTCAACAAGAGAATGCAGGTGCTGCCGCGGAGGTTGAAGAACACTCACCTGAGAAGATAGAGGAAGGCACGGGTGGAACGGCGGCATTGCCTTCTTTGCCATCGGAAACAAGCTTACCAACCACTGTCAACAAAGATGCAGGTGATGAACCTGCTTCTCCTGATAATTCAATTGTCGATGATAAGTCTGCTCATGGGAATGCCATTGTCGAAGAGAAGCCCGCTGGTGTAGAGGTTGTCGATGGGTCTGGTGTCGAGTCAAATGGAGTAAACGGCATTTCGGAGAGCTTTGTGAACTTGAAGAGTGTTGCTGCTAGTGATGAAGATTTGGATCAGAAAGAAGTGGTGGGTGCTCGTGCTCCATCTGTGCATGATTCATCTGTTGAACGCGGTGAACGAGGCTCGAGGGAGGTGAAGCAAGTTGATGTCTCTTCGAAAGTAGAGATTGACGGGGACAAATTGGATGCCGAAGAGAAGCCAGCAGCTTTAACGATTGAGCCAACGACCCATTTAGCTGCCTATGGAGAAGAAAGGTATGTCGTTCAATTATCTCTTAACATCGTTTGTGTGTGTGTGTTAGATTGTGATACATGAAATTAGGGGTGTGCTTTTTGGTTTGTTTTTGTTCATTCTAGGAACTCTGAAACATTGGGAAAGGATGTAAATGCTGTAGAGGGCTTAAAACCGGTATCTGCAGAAGATGATTCACTGGTTGTTGAAGATGGTGATAAGAAACAAGACTCACTTCGGGATGCTCCTGTAATTCAACAGAAGGAAGAAGTTGAGGATAAGGGCGCGGGTTCTGATGAACCGGAGGCCAAGGAAGCTTCCGAAGCTGCTGTTCAAATCGTAAAAGAGTTGGGGCAAGGTTCTACTGGTTCTTGGGAATTATTTCAGAAGACAGATGGGGAGATTGTCTCTGATTCTGATGAAGAAGTGGACAGTGATGGGGAGGGTGATGGGAAAGAGCTCTTTGATTCTGCTGCCTTGGCTGCTTTGTTGAAAGCAGCTAGCAGTGGAGGAGGGATGGCAATATCACAATTTCAACTGCAGATGGGCCAAGTCGATTTTTCACCATTGAACGTCCTGCTGGTTTAGGACCGTCTGCTCCATCCCTCAAACCAGCTTCGAGAACCACACGACCCAACATCTTTGCTCCCTCTGACCTCGCTGTTGCTGATGAGGATGATAGTAACCTGAGTGAGGAAGAAAAGAAGTTGCAGGAGAAGATCCATCAAATAAGAGTGAAGTTCTTAAGGCTTGTTCAGAGACTGGGACATTCTCCAGAAGACACAGTAGCTGCTCAAGTTCTCTATCGGCTTAATCTTGCCGAGGGGATTAGGAGGGGAAGGCACACAAACAGAGCTTTTAGCTTGGAATCTGCAAAGATGACCGCAGCTCAACTAGAAGCAGCAGGGGGCATGATTTGGACTTCTCTTTTAATGTTCTGATCCTTGGGAAATCTGGAGTTGGTAAGAGTGCTACAATCAATTCCATTTTTAATGAAGGGAAAGCTGTAGTTTGTCCTTATGAACCTGCAACTTCTTGTGTTAAAGAAATTGTTGGGATTGTGGATGGTGTCAAGGTTCGCATCATTGACACACCAGGTCTGAAGTCATCCTTGATGGAACAAGGCATAAACAGAAAAACACTTTACGCTGTTAAGAAATTTACCAAGAAATGCCCACCAGATATTGTTCTGTATGTGGATCGACTCGATACTCAGACGCGAGATTTCAATGATATCCCCTTCTAAAAACTATCAGCAATATTCTGGGTTCATCAATTTGGCTCAATGCAATTGTTGCTCTCACTCATGCTGCCTCTGCACCTCCTGAGGGTCCTAATGGAGCCCCTTGAGCTATGAGGTCTTTGTGGCTCAGAGATCTCACATTGTGCAGCAAGCAATTCGGCAAGCTGCTGGAGATATGCGACTCATGAATCCAGTAGCTCTTGTGGAGAACCATCCTTCGTGTAGAAAGAATCGAGATGGGCAAAGAATACTTCCAAATGGGCAGATTTGGAGGCCACAGTTATTACTCCTGTGCTATTCATCCAAAATTTTATCAGAAGCAAATTCTTTGTTGAAACTTCAAGATTCTTCTGCCAGCAAGTTATTTGGGTTTCGTGTACGTTCCCCGCCTCTACCGTACTTGCTATCATCCCTTCTCCAGTCGAGGGCACATCCAAGGCTCCCTAATGACCAGACTGCTGAAATTGAAGACTCGGATATCGATTTGGCGGATTTATCAGATTTGGAGCAAGAGGGTGAAGATGAGTATGATCAGCTTCCTCCCTTCAAGCCTCTTAGAAAGGCTCAGATAGAAAAGCTCAGCAAAGAGCAAAAGAAGGCATATTTTGAGGAGTATGACTATAGAGTGAAACTTCTTCAAAAGAAACAGTGGAGAGAGGATCTTAGGAGATTGAAAGAACTAAAGAAAAAGGAAAAGGACAGACTGGAGATGATGCCTATGGAGATATGGTTGATGATATGGAACAAGACAATGGAGCTCCGGCAGCCGTGCCAGTTCCGATGCCGGATATGGTGTTGCCACCTTCTTTTGATTGTGACAACCCTGGTTATCGATACCGATTTTTGGAACCCACTTCTGGCCTTCTTGCAAGGCCTGTGCTTGACACCCATGGCTGGGATCATGATTGTGGATACGATGGGGTTAGCCTCGAAAGCAGTCTTGCCATTGCAGGCCAATTTCCTGCTGCTGTTTCTGTCCAAGTTACTAAGGATAAGAAAGAGTTTAACATTCACTTAGACTCCTCCCTCTCAGCCAAGTATGGAGAGAGTGGTTCATCCTTGGCAGGGTTTGATGTCCAAACAGTGGGGAGACAACTTGCGTACATTCTCAGAGGTGAAACCAAATTCAAAAATTTCAAGGGAAACAAGACTGCTGCAGGGTGTCGGTTACCTTCTTGGGAGAAAATGTAGCCACTGGACTGAAGGTAGAAGATCAAATTTCTCTGGGTAAGCGCTTGAGTTTTGTTGGCAGTACCGGTGCTGTGCGTTCTCAGGGGGATATGGCATACGGTGCTAATTTGGAAGCTCGTCTCAAAGACAAGGATTTTCCTGTTGGCCAAGATCATTCTACCTTGGGTTTGTCTCTGATGAAGTGGCGTGGGGATTTGGCTCTGGGGGCCAACTTGCAGTCTCAGTTATCTCTTGGCCGGAGCTCAAAAATGGTTGTTCGACTTGGATTGAACAATAAGCTCAGTGGCCAAATATCAGTGCGCACCAGTAGCTCAGAGCAAGTTCAGATTGCACTCATTGGACTTCTTCCCATTGCAACCACCATCATCCGCACCCTCTATCCGAACGCTCCATATTTTGCGAACTAGGGTTCACATCCAGTTTTGATTGGCAAGGACTTGGAGAACTTATCGAGGTGGCTTCACACCCCTTTTAATTATGCAAATCTTTAGTTAAAGTTCGAGATATCACTAGTTTATTGATAGGATGCAGGTATTACATTTTGAGGTGGAACCACCGGGAATAACGCCCTTGCAGTTTACTTCGAGAGGATAATAATGCTCATCAATTTTGGTGCTCAATAGTACTGTATTAGCTTTGTATCAGACTTAAATTTCTCCATTGTTGGGCTGTTATATTTAAACTTCTCAATTATCTTTTCTGATTCTTTTGCTGCGTGTTTTTCCATTTCTAAGTCTGAATCTACACAACTAGATCACTGAATATATTTACCTTGATCATGTGATGTTTTACTGGTTATGTGGTTTGGCATGAGAAAAAACATGGTTATCATAGCCTTCTGAAGAAGATTTGAGAATCTCGTTGTTTATGATGGAAATACGAAAGACAGATACGTTGTTGCGACTTTGAAAACCCAATGAGGCCTGCCAGTTCAACTTCTATCACAGGTAAGATCTTTTTACACCATTGTTGTCACCGGCATGGACACTAGAATTTTAACTGCATCATTATCATAATTTGTAAATACGGCAGGGCGCGCCAAGTCCCAATAGTCGGAGACCATTGTAAAATTTCACGGGCACCTGATAGTTAGCCTCTTTAAGCAAGTAGTTTCAGTTTTGCTTCATTATCTGTAAAGACGAGAGTTAATGCATCTCCCAGGCAATTAGATTTTCTTTTTCCTAGAAAAGGGCAAAGATTTATTTTGGGTACAGCCTTGCAGTTGCTTCTAAAGTCCGCAAGCTCACGGACTCATGATTCATCTTACTTGTTGTCACCATCACCATCCATATCAGAAGCAATGATACAGATATGTCTGGCCTTGTTTGACACCATACCTTCCCGAGGTGATCCAAACAATCAGTCATGGACCAACTGTGTCACTGCTTCAAGCTTTGAGTTTTAAAGGCGAGTGTGAACTGGGAAAACAAACTGTTTGGTGAAGTAGGTGCCTAGCATTCGTGTTTGAGAATTGGGATTTGGGTTGTTAGGATTAAGTCTTGATGGCGTCCTTGTTCATCAATTCCATGGAAAAGAGAGCTCCATTGAAATGCTAAAAGGAAAAAAATGGTAATTGATGAATGATGATTTTAGTTGTGGACTTTGAGCATAACATTGCCAAATAACCAATCTCGATGTCTAGATTTATGGGAAGGTGAGCTTGGTGAATCTTGAGGCTCAATTTCTTCTATTAATATAATTTTTACACGTAATCTCTTAGGATATTTATATATGCAAATGCAATTGTATGCTACACATTGGAATTTATATTAATTGAGAATATTGTGAGAAAATTTAGATGCTCTCCTTGCATTTGTTTCTTCTGGAATTGACGCAATCAGTTCCTTTTTCTTTCCCTTTCTTTATTTCTTTTCAAAGTGAATATATTTTTTATTTCATTTTTTACGAGAGGTTTCGTAGCCATGCACAAAGTTAGTTGCATTTGTGTATGGCCAACAAATTACTAATTTGCTTGCCCTATGTTGTCATTTTTTGTCAAATTTCGATTGGACGCGACTAATTACCATTTACTTTGCTTATGTATGCATCAATCATATGTTTCCATCTTTTTCTGTTTTTTGAGAGGTTATACTCTTGTCAATGATTATAGGATTCGTTGGTGAACAAAGAACACTGAAATAATACAAAAACCATGGTTAGTACATGAAAATGGAATAATCCGAAAGTTTAACAGCTCCAATCACCAGACTAATAATACATAATATATTATGATAAAAATTGGAAAAATTCATTGCTTGTGACTTCCGTCAAGGTGGGTACACTGTCCTAATCTCTTCTTCTGAATCATTCAAGCGATTCCCCTCGAATACATACCAAAAGCCATTCAATATTTCACCACTCTTAGTTATTATTACATAAATTACCAGCCACTAGCTCGTAACATATAATATAACAATGAATAATAGTATAATTCACGTAAGGAAAATGATGGGCTCATCACAGCAAATAGAAAGAGCATTATATATGTATACATATAATTTTTTATTTTATATGTATTACATTACCTTTAAAAAAATTATGTCAACTGAGCATAATATACATATTCATGCATACTGGGTCATAGGATGGATGCATCTTTTCATTTATAAAAGCTTTGCCACCCTTGAGGAGCTTAGGGTAGGAAGATCATCCATGGCTTCAACAAGGTTTTCACCATTGATGATGGTCATCTTCCTTGCCGTCTTTGCCGTTGCCACCTTTGTCGTCGACGCCGGGCAAGGTCAATGGATTTTGGGGAGGCCAACGTCCTGCACCGGGACCATAGCCGAGTGCTCCGGCGCTGGGGAAGAGTTCCAAATGGAGTCCGAGATCAACCGGCGGGTCCTCGCCACCTCCGACTACATCAGCTACGAAGCTCTTAAGGCCAATAGCGTGCCTTGTTCCCAGCGAGGCGCCTCCTACTACAACTGCCAGCCCGGGGCGGAGGCCAACCCTTATAGTCGAGGGTGCAGCGCCATTTCTAAGTGCCGAAGTTGAAGCATATATATATATATATATACACACACACACCACTGTGTTTGCATAATATGAAAAATAGTTTGTTTTATTATAAGCTAAATTTATTTCTGTGATGTTCTAATTTCTGTAACTGTACCTACTTGAATTGAAAACGAGCGTCAGTTTGTTGCAGTTTTTTAACTTGTTGTATCAGATTGTTGTTGCACTGTTAAAAATGATCAGAGTTGGAAGCTTTAAATTGCCAAATTATGGTGCAATTTGTCTTCTAAAGTGGTGTTTCTTCATTACATTCGGTTCACTGTAACATGGGCACAATGGGTAGTTTATTCCATCGTTGTTGTGAATTTTATATGGTTAACGAAGTCTTTGAAAAGTTCCATCTAGTTATAGGCACGGTGATATGGAGCAAGTCATATGTTAAAATCCACCATTAGCAACTAAAAGGTCTGAACTGTTCATGAATAGTTTCTCAAACGCTTGCAGGTTCAAATGAAAAATCAGGAATTTGAACAAATTTTCTTTTTTGATACGTAAATATGCTGGGCTGCTTCGTTAAATATTAATCTTGACTGGATCATATCATGGACGATTGTGATTAATATATGATGTATATTAATGATGTTTTAATGTATATGAATCAAATATGTCTAATTGTAAAGCCTCATCAACCCAGAACAAACCGTTGTTTCACTAACCAGCTAATTGCTTCCCAAAGCCGTGAGACGAGAAACGAGCATGTTCTAAAGACAAAAACAACTGCATTTTTTTAGAGAAGACCAACTCACGGTTGACAGAGAGAGCTTTTTAATCACTAATTATATTTTTTATTTTCCAAGCAATGGGTTGGATGATCACTAATTATATTAATTTTATAATTTTTTTGTCTCAGAAAGGCTTCTCCAGTCCACTGTAATCTAAGAATTTCGTAGTCAAATTTTATTAATGTTTGTTTATTTTTTTTTATATTTTATAAATTAAATAATAAAATTTATTCAAATATAATAATTGTTTTTATTATATTTTTGTAATTAATTTAATATTTTCCTAGGCAATAAATTAAATATTTAAAATAATATGAACCATATATTG
Source organism: Piper betle (assembly GCA_033002965.1). Lineage (NCBI taxonomy): Eukaryota > Viridiplantae > Streptophyta > Magnoliopsida > Piperales > Piperaceae > Piper > Piper betle. The sequence continues at coordinate 74,537 of JAURVB010014404.1, read as the reverse complement.
TCAATTTTGATTATAAAAAATAATGTAGACTTATTTTCTAATATTTTTTGTATCTACATAAAATAATAACTTTAATTCAGTTTCTTAATTTTTTGAGTCGAATATTAATTTTAAAATTTATTAAATTATAATTAATTCAATGACCAACAATATTCTCTTTGAGATGATCATTAAAGTCATTTTATTTTGCGATAATTATAATTAATTTTTTATTTTGACTCTTATAATTTTGTTCATTTTGAATTTTTCATGTCTAAAGTTTAAACAAAAATGAATTTCTAAAATAAATATTCTAAAAAAGTTTAAAATTTTATTATTATTATTTTATTTCTTACTGAAGAAGGATGACACGAAGAGGAGCTTATCTCAATCCACGTCAGCTGCTGTTTCACTACAAAACTGCGCCGAAGCGCGCGCCGCCCAATCCATCGAAATTCGAATCACCGACGATGGCCTCATCCGCCCTCCGCCGCAATCTCCGCCTCCCTTGGCCGCGACCTGCCGCCGCGCGGGGGCGCTTGTACTGTGGGCCGGCGGACGCAGCTGCCGCGTCCAGCGGCGGCGGCGGCGGGGGTGTATAGAGAAGATACTGATCGCGAACCGGGGGGAGATAGCGTGCCGGATCATCCGCACGGCTCGGCGGCTTGGGATACAGACCGTCGCCGTCTACAGCGACGCCGATCGGGATAGCCTGCACTCGCGGTCCGCCGACGAGGCGGTGTGGATCGGCCCCCCGCCCGCCCGGGCCAGCTACCTAAACGCCGCCGCCATTGTTGATGCTGCCAAGAGGACCGGTGCTCAGGTTTTGTGTTTCGCTATACCCGTTCCACTGTTTTTTTTTTGTTGATTAAGTATATCATCATGTTTATGTGTTTGAACTTTTGATGTTTTGTAGTTTGTACTGCTCCTGTGTGATACTTCGAGCTCCATTTTGTTGATTACCGTTGTCGTTTGATGAAGTAGATGATCGTAGTTATAGTGAAGTGATATTGTTTGATACTTCGACAGCTACCATTTCTTCCAATAGGACCGGTGCTCTGGTTTTTGCGTTGCTAAATTTGTGTTGTTGTTGTATCTTTCCATGTTTAATGCTGCTACCACTACCGTTGTAATTCTACTGTTGCTACTGGTGTTTGAATTCTTGGTCGAAATTCACTGTGAACACGGTTTGTTGTCTTAGGGTTAGTTGTTACTGTCAAAATTGATTGAACAATGGACCAAGTAGGTGTGAGGAGGAATGATTTGCAGCTGTTTTTCAGCTGATGAAGTACTTTACCTTGTCCATGCCTTTTCATTGTTATCTTGTAGAAGTTTGATCATGATTCTCATGTAGTTGTATTATTTGATGTTTTTGATTGCTTCCACATTACTGTTGTAGTAGTATCAAATAACTTGGAAGATAATTGCTACGTTCAGCAATTCTGTTATCTTAAGATTATTAGTGTTACTGCTACATTTGATCAAATATTGGAAAAGGCAGGTGGAAGAGAAGTGATTTTTGCTGTTTGTTTTTCCTTTTATGATACTGCTTCATTTGATTAAATATTGGAAAAGGCGGGTGGCTGTTCGTTTTTCCTTTTAATATCATATTCCTTTGCAGGAATGTAGTCATGGCTAGCCTAATGGATATATCTGATTGGTATGGTTGTGAATTTTGACATCATTTATGCACTATCAAGTATTTGAAAATAACGTGAACAGGCAATCCAACTTAATGTCTGTAAAAGTGGAGCAAACTTGCTGTCATGGAAGAGGCCTTTACTGCATTACAATCCTGTCTCTTGAATAACCTTACATTATTTTTTTCTATTGAACTATGTAGGCAATCCATCCAGGATATGGTTTCCTGTCAGAAAATGCTGATTTTGCCAAGCTGTGTGAAGACCAGGGACTTACTTTTATTGGCCCTCCAGCGTCAGCTATTCGAGACATGGGTGATAAGAGGTAAAAAACTTTCTTTGTGTTTCACCACTTAGCAAATGCACCAGTCAAAGTTTTTTAATGGCCGGATTTATTTTTAAACTTTGAATGCATATCATTCCCATCTCACTCACCTAATCAAAGTTCAAGATATTATCTTATAGAAAATTGACATCAGTTGTTTCTTCAATTGCTAGTGCTTCAAAGAGGATCATGGGTGCAGCTGGTGTACCTCTTGTTCCTGGATACCATGGAAGTATACAAGACATTGACTTCATGAAGTTAGAAGCTGATAAGATTGGGTATCCAGTGCTGATAAAACCGACACATGGTGGCGGTGGCAAGGTATGCTCTTTGCTTTCCACATATTTGCTTTGCCCACCAAAATTTCCATAACTCCCTTTTAAATAGCATTAAATTGCAAAACATCCGACAACTATATCAGAGTTTCCTGTAATTAAGATCAGCCTTGGAATTTGTTACTGGTCGCATTTTATTTAACTTGATATTTATTGTAAGGGTTTTTTTATGAGAAAACATAGTTGTAGCTTTATATCTGTTTGCAGGAAGAGCCGAATTTAATTTGCTCCTGATTTATGGTATGCATTTGATCTTATACAATTAAGGGCATGAGGATAGTGCATGGACCAGAAGAATTTTTGGATTCCTTTTTGAGTGCCCAACGTGAAGCAGCTGCTTCGTTTGGTACAGACACAATTTTACTGGAGAAATATATCACTAGACCAAGGCATATAGAAGTCCAGGTGAATTTTTTGGGAATTTTTATGTTAATGAGTGTTTTGATCTGATTATTTCTCTTTGATGAGATCTTCCAGAAAGGAATTCAGCATAAAACTTTTCACCATGTAGTTTAACTTAAAAAGAGTAGAAACCTTTGCGCCAAATGATCCCCCTTTTAGGTAGATGGATGAGCTTAATATGCTTCGGAAAATTAAAAGGTTTACATTTAAAGGACATTATTCTCTTATTTACAGACCATGAACACTTCAAGTTCTATGTCATGTTGTTAGCTGCATTTATATTTGTTTTTAAGTGTTAGGGCACAGGAGGATCATGTTTAAATTTTCTATCCAAATATTATGGATTTTGAATATTAAACTATGTTCTTTTTTGATAATGCCTTTTTCCCTTTTGGGTAGGCGTTTGTATATTAAAATGTGTTCTTTAGTTGATAAGGCTATCTGTCAATCAGAAGTTTGTAATACTTAACTTTTTGAATTTATGATGGACCTTTTAGATATTCGGGGACAAGCATGGTAATGTAATACACTTGAATGAGAGGGACTGCAGTGTGCAAAGAAGGCATCAAAAGATAATTGAAGAAGCTCCTGCTGTGAAATTCTAGAAATCTTGCTCTTTAGTTTTTTTATTTTATATATATAGGATGTTTTAATTTTTATTTAATGTAAACTGTTAATTGCAGCCAAATATTACGGAAGAGTTTCGACAAAATTAGGTGAAGCTGCTGTAGCTGCTGCAAAGGTCGGCTTATCTGCTCTAGCTAAAATATTTTCAATTGTTTGATAATTTTAGAGAATCAATAGTCAAGCTTAAACTGTAAACTGGATGGTTCTTAAACGAAATTAATTGGAACAGAATCAAGTAGAAAACTCCTGCTTGGGCAAGTGAACCTAATCTTCATGATGTCAACGAGAAATTGCAGATTGGAGGGCCTCTTGGCTCTTGTTTTCCTGGTTTTGGAACAGATTATTTTTTACCCCAAAAAACTTAATAATTCTTAAAAAGTTTGGTCCCACAATAGAAGGATATTCATCAAGAAGTGTGTTTTTTTAACCCTTAATTTTAACTTTTCAGTTGACTAATCACCAAGCACAATACCTTCTCATCATAGTAGGATCTATGCTTAGATTGTTTGATCTAAGAATTGCCATTGGATTTGATCAAAGCATCCTTTCTTTGTACTTCTAATGAATAAGTTTGGCTTAAGTAGAAATCATGGGCAATGTGCTGTTTTTTATTTTTCTTTTTCTTTTTTAATTTTCTGCTACTACGACCTGATACCCAAACGTGGCTGGACCATGGATCTAAGACAAGGATCTAGATGATTACTAATGGAAGAGTTTGGATGGCCGGATGCCCTTCCTGTCAACCCTTCAACTTTTTTGAGGCTTGGTGATGTAGAAAAGAAAAGGGGATGATCTAAATTACAGACTACTCTTAAAAATAAGTATTAAAAATAAAGAAAAAAACCTAAATTAGATAAAAGGCATGCAACCAAAAACTGAATTTTCATTGTCAAAGACTCTTCTATGTACAATGAAAGTGACCTTTTATTTATAGGCATCTACTAATAAAACCTTAATAAAAATATTCCCAAAATACTGTAAAAATAAATTACTAAAACTGCATATAAATTCTTAACTTAATAAAAATAGATAAAATTCTAAAATAACAAATACTACACTACAGGATGCCTTGCATCACTTGGGAAAAGCATTTTTTGAGCATTGGCAGAGGTTTTTATTTTCTGATACTATTTACATTAAAATTGGCAAGCATTAGAACCGAATTCAGAGCTTATAATTTGTTGGGTTTGCTAACTTTTGCTGAGTCTGGTGAATTAGTGATGATATTTGTTATCTATCAAATTTTAATTCTGTATTTTTTGTAATGTTTGTTGATCACTTTTTGAATTTAGTCTACTATTATCTCACCCCATGGATGATCATAATGATGGTATTCCATTAAAATGGTCATAATGGACAACATAGCTGTCCGTTATTATATATTAAAACTCGTGAGGATCTTTTAACCTTTTGTTTAGGCAGTTTCTTATCACAGTGCGGGAACTGTGGAATTTATAGTGGATACTTTGACGGGTAAATTCTACTTCATGGAAATGAACACAAGACTCCAGGTTAATGATTATGTATCTTATAATCATCTTGTTATGTTAAAACATTTGTTGCTAATATGTTGTTTTTATTTAAATGCTGCCGTAGGTTGAGCATCCTGTCACTGAGATGATAGTTGGACAAGACCTTGTCGAGTGGCAGATACATGTAGCAAATGGGGAGCTTCTTCCATTGGCTCAATCTGAGGTTCCTTTATTAGGTAATCAATGATGTTCTTTTTATCATGGTCTGTTCCCGGGAACAGTGCTTCTATTCTTAGAGATGTATTCTCAAGAGGCCAACAGCCACAGGACAGTGGTGTGTTTGGAATTTTCATCCAACTAGAAACATCGTGCCTTGGCTTGATGTTTATTTTTATGTCATATTGATGGCTTTTATTGATAATCTTCTTTTGAAACTTTGAGTGCAATAAAATTTATTTGCGTTACTAATTTCTTTTATAGTTTTATGATCTTTTCTGCAGGCCATGCCTTTGAAGCTCGTATTTATGCTGAAAATGTTCCCAAGGGATTTCTACCGGCTGCAGGGATTCTCCACCATTATCGGCCTGTTTCTGTTTCACCATCTGGTAGCTAAGTCGGTTGGATGTGTCTTTTAATATTTATTGGCCGGGTGCCTTTTCTGATTTGTTGTGATGTAGTTCGAGTTGAGACTGGAGTTGAAGAAGGAAATGCTGTCAGCATGCATTATGATCCAATGATAGCTAAGCTAGTAGTATCTGGAGCAAATAGGAGTGCCGCATTAATGAATATGAGGAGTTGCCTATCGAAATTCCAGGTCATCCATTTTCCGTTTACATTTGGATTGCAATTTGTTGAATGTCAATTACGCTGGCTATACTCTTCATTGTTGTTATACTGTTATTCAAACCAATTTTCTCTTGGTGTTTTACTTTTTTTAAAGAAGAATGAACTTTATCATTATTTAGAAGAAGCATGAAGAGATGTTGATGACTTGATTATCATTCTGAGAAAAATAGTAGCTATTCTTTTACTAGAAAAAATTAAGGTTGGTGCTTTTCTTTTTCAGGTTGCAGGTTTGCCTACCAATATCAATTTCCTGCAAACACTTGCTAGACATTGGGCATTTGAGAGCGGACTGGTTGAGACACATTTTATTGATCATTTTAAAGATGATCTTTTCATGCACTCCAGGAATGAAATAGACAAGAAAACCTTGGAGTCTGCTAAACGAACTGCTGCTTTTGCTGCTTCGTGCATCTGCAACCTCGAACAGCTTGCATCTCAGGAAAGATATGCTGGTATAATTATCTGGATGTGCCTTGCTTCTTCTTCTTATTAATGTCCGATTTTACCTAAATGACCTTTGTTATTCATTTCCAAAGATCTTCTGTTGAAGGCATAATAAATCTATTAAGGCTAGATCCGACCTACTCTTGCTGTATCTAGTGCTTTGCCGTGATCTCCACCTTTACCACATCATTTATAAATAAAATTGCTATCATTGTTATTTATGCTTTCAACATGGTCTTTATGATGCTCAACTTTATTTTTATACTTAAGATACGACCTACGCAAGTGTGGTGGCAGCCTCCTTGTCAACTGCTAAGTTGTGAGTGACCATGCAGTCATTATGATTTGTTTTTGGCAAGAAAATGTCTTTAACTATCTCCATGAACAGGAAGGGAGAACTTACTCTCGTTATGGTATGCTCAACCACCTTTCCGACTTAATCACCTTGCAAACAACACAATGGATTTTGAGTGGGAAAGTGAATATCAGACTGAAAAATCAGAGTTTTTAAGACTGGAAGTTACATACAATCCCAATGGTAGCTATTTCATTGAGGTAGTGACAAAACTGATACAAATTATGTGATAGAGGTTAAAATACTGCTTAAAGAAAGAGAAAAAGACTGGGTAATATTCTTTATGTCTTATATAGTAGGTGGTATTACATTCTTGATCATACTGCTTTTCAAATAAATATCATATTCCTTGTGTATTACGAGTTTGATTTAAATAGCATGCTTTGGACAGAATTTACTAGACGCATGTGTTTTTTGGGTTGCAGCTGTTGTGAAATTAGTTTTTTTTCCTTTTTTTTTGCCCTTTCTTTAATTTGGCAATTCCTATTGTAATGCTTAAATGTATTTTTTAAATTTATTTTACGCTACTCTGAAAGTTATTCACGTGGCCAGATGCATGATGATGACTCTCCTGGTTTTGAAATAAAAGTTATCCATCTAGGTGATCTTGCTTTCAGAGTTGAGGCTGAAAATGTTTGCTTCAATGTTAATCTGGCTCTATACAATAAGGTACAAATTAGTGTTTGTTGTTAATGCTGTCATGTATGTTGAAATATATGGGAACTTTTTATTATTTCAATTGAAAATATATTCTGATAATGCAGATTCTTTTTTGCATATTTATTTTCTCAGCGTGGTTGAATTGTTGAGCATTATTCTTATGTGAGTTGTGTTGGATCACGTTCTATTGAATTTCTTTTTAGCCATTTTGGCAAAACCTTCTGATCTTTAGTTGGTGATAGGCTTTTACATAGTTTCCTTCTAGTTAGATGCAAAGATGTCTTGTTTGTCTCATAAAAGGAAAAGGAAGAGGGGGGGGGTGTTGTAGAGAATTTAGTTTGGGATGACTTGAATGACAATTTAAATCAGAGGGAATGTAGACTGCAGTAGATGACCTTCTTTTGGGCTTTAAGAAGACTTAAATTTTTTGCATTCTCTCACACATCAATTTTTTTCCTTCTGATGTACAGGATCGCTTTAAATACATACATGTCTGGTGTGGGGAGCAACATCACCTTTTCAAACAGCCTATTATGATTGAGCACTCTGGTGTTGATGGTCAGGGCCCTGATCATAAGCCAAATCTGCAGACTGTATCCCATTCTCGAGGAAGCATAATGGCCCCAATGGCTGGACTGGTGGTTAAAGTGTTGGTGAAAGATCAGGAAAAAGTGACAGAAGGACAGCCCCTTATAGTCTTGGAAGCAATGAAAATGGAGGTTAGTGTTGCAGTATCAAATAAAGAGTATTTCCTTTATTTTTGATATCTGTTTTTCTAAAGGAACTGAATGAAAGTAAGGTTATTTTCAGCATATGGTGAGAGCACCAAGTGCAGGCCGTGTGTGTGGTCTTCTAGTGTCCCCTGGTCAGCAAATCACAGACAGCAGTGTTCTATTGACCATTAAGGTTTGATCTTTCTGTAGTTTTTGTTGTGTATCATGTCCATTTTAGTGATAGTGAATAAGGTTTGACATCATTGATCTTGTGGTCTCAATAGCACGGGAGAGATGATCTTTTGAGAAAGCTGTGAAAAGCACAGTTCAATAGCCAATTGCTTGCAAATATACTTTGAAATCTTATGGTTGAAGTTTTAACACATCAAATTAACCATTTCAAAAATTGGCTTTATATAAAAAAATAGACTTGTCTTGTGCACCTCTGTTGGAACTTAAATGCCCATCAGTTCAATTAAATTCAGTAGCATACCTCCTATGCCTTGTATTGTACTGTTGGGGATCACAAATTTTTCATTTCACCAATAATTAGTTGCACATTTTTAGTTTGCTGACCTGGAAATAAGTCTGTCCCGTAGATACCATTTGTTGTAATTTTTTACGTTGTGTTTCGTGATGGGAATAATAGTGTGTGCTAAATGTGCAACAATGAACGCGGGACTCATTCAACCTAACCACCTTCTAAAACCCTTGCTATTCTTTGTAATTGTGTCCACGGAGCTTTTTACTCAACTATTATAATAGCTTGATAGGACTCAGTTGCATGGTTCACGGGATATTGCCTACAAATTTGATTTTATGTTTTTACTTATATACATGAATTAAGTTGAAAACTCATGGATCCTTATATTTAGCGAATGCCTGTTCAATCCACACGGGCTTAAACAGTATACCTTGTTCCCAGTATCCTATTGGTCACGTGTCTTCTTGGAGAAGATTTTGTCAAAGAAATATTTTTAACGGCAACGATAGAACTGTTCGAGTGTCTCTATTTTGGTCTATATGCTAAAGTAATTTTGGTTATTTTTAAATACTTCAATTTGATAACTTTTTTTTGAACAGGATGAATCAGGATGAGTAGCAGTAAACTGAAGCTTGATGATGAATGCTTATTCAAGGTTTCATCAATTACTGATTAACCGTCAACCGTTCCAACTTAAATTGACGACTATCAGATATCAGAATGGGTTTAGCAAGGTGGCTAATATTTTCTTGTTGCATAACTTCAACAGTCTCCATCATTGCATTCCAAAAGGGAATAAGAAGGTGTTTATTTCGTTCACCTTTTCTTTTAGTAATCAACAATATAATTAAACCAGCAAGTCAAACTTGCCCCATCCAATAAACGAGCTATAGTTTTTCATGATAAATATCTTTTCCCTTTTACGTTGAACCTAATCACGATTGTTTCTCAGTCTAATAAGAGTGCTGGAAAATAGTGAAGAGTTCTTTGCATTCTTATTAAGCTGGGACCATTTCCTTCCAGAAATAAGACGTAAATGCAGATTGATAGAGTGTAACTTAGTTGATCACCATTTCATGATCAATCTTAACTTCACATGATTCGATTTGAACTCTTGAGTTTTTTTTCAAGCAATTTAAAACTGAGTTTTGTTTTTTTCTACAAGGACTTGAAGTATGAGTTGATGCGAGTACTCTACGACTTTTGAGTTCGATACGACGCAAAATTAAATAGGACAAAGTCCATTCTACCTAAACTGTATTAGACCAGTTCATATCTTATTTCCCCGATTGACGATGCAAATTATATTTTAAAGTCCTCCATGGAGTGAAGTATGTGAAAGCTTGAACGAAGTCAACCAAGTGAGGCCAAGTAACTTTGTTTCGTTTTATTTGACTCTCGTGTCAGGTTTATTTTTGGTCTCTTTAGCATATGGGGTCTAGATTCGGCAGCTCAGGAGAGTGGTGAAAAGAGGCCTTCTTCCATTGTACTCTCTCCATATCTCTTTATCTTTCAATTCAGATGTCCGATTAAAAAAGCTTCTTTTGTTTCTTAAAAAAGCCGCAAGCAGGTATATATATATATATATTTTCCCCACGCCTCAACAGTTTAATTTTTTGTGCCCCCCAAAGACAAGCTGGTTATTCTATTTTCAGGGAGGTCGAAGTATAAGGGGGAAGGTGTATTCCCGAGAGTGGATATGTAATTTCATTTAATGACAGAAAAATTAGAAGGCCCATTTGGTACAGGCTAGCGAGTCTGCAACATATTAAAGCCATCGAAGTTAGCGAATTGGAACTATTTGGGCGTAAAAAGCCCAGGGATTCGACCGTAATAACTCCCAAGTAAATGGTTTAGAATGAACTGAGGGATAAGGGTGTTTTTAAAGAGTCAAATAGTTGGCAAATGTGAGAAATTTGTAAGCCATGGTGCTTATCAAGTGCTTGCAAGTCATGCCCAGTTTTATTTGTTCAAACTTCAAACCTGGAAAGGGTTGTTTTGTCATTGAATTCGAGCTAAGCAGAGTTTTGTGAGGCTCAATTTCAGCTTGCTTTTCTACAGGTCGAGTTAATATATAAATGAAAAAATTCTAGCTAAAGTGAGACTCCAGCCAACTTACTATGTTATTGTTTATACTCTTGGACACTTGTCACAATTCAGGCTGCTCGAAGGCCTTGCTCTTTTGCTATTTCTATTGTCTATTAAAAAAACTTATCTAAGTAAATAAAATCTTATCTTTTTATATAAAATATCAAATTTCCAATCAAGTCCAGACTTAAGCTAGGGTTGTCCATTAACGTTTCCTTTTGATTGTGCACTAATTTAACACACACTCTTAATAAATCAATAGTCAGGAACGCTGGGAATGTGTAGGCTAATGATATTTTGCAGTGATGAAGTTGATAATCTTAATGATTTTAATTAATTATTTAAAACAACATTAACACCATGGTAACGCCTCCCCACTTTCACTTCCATCGACTCCGCACGCGGCGACGGCAGAGCCGAGGACTGCTCGACTCGACCATGGACGCCTCCCTCTCCGACCACAAGCTCGGCGGCGACGCCGTCTCCTGCGGCTTCGTCGCCCCTGCTCGCCCTCCGGGATTCTCGGAGGTGGGAGAATGTCAACGCGCGGTTCGAAGTCGATTCCGTGCTGCGCACCTCCGTTCCACCCTAGCTACGACTCCGTCTCTTTACGTCAGTTCTGCCATTTGTTAGGTTAAAGAGCAATGAACCTTTCATTCATGTAGGCTTTGTTTTACGCGTCTGATGATCTGTTTTATATATCCACGGCACGTCTTGGGTATCAGGTCGAAGAGGTGTCGTCCCTACCATTACCAGATATACATGCAGGTGCTTCAAATGCAGAATGCGGTCGATTCTGCGCCAAATTTAACCCGTCTGCACCAGGTTCTGCTAAGGACAGAACTAGTCAAAAAATATACAAATGATGGTTGAAGTCCATGCATTCATTTGTTAATATGACCATGAATGGCCAGACCAAGCCGCTTAAACGTGGCAGACAGTAACCCCTGTATTCAATATATCATAATGAAAGTACTATGCTACTACTAGAGGACCGCCGAGAATTGATCGAGGCTCGAGCCGTTGTTATTTAAACATGCCTGTAGTAATAATCACAAATCAATGAAATGAAACATTTTGGTTTTTTTTTAAAAAAATTATTTACTAATTCAAACAAACAACAAATGAATAAATATCTTAACTTAATACTTTTTTTCTATGAAGAACAATACCTCTTGTGTGGTATGATTGAATATTAATAAATATTAAAAAGGCTATGGTGCGCTGCATCCATTTACAGCGCATCATACGCTGTATTGATGAGAGCCGTTGGATTTTGACTCTCATCAATTTCTTCACCCATCTAGTATTATATTCGCCTGCCGGCCCGCTCGACCCGCCCGACCCACCCCTCCAGCCCCGCGACCGCCTCGCCCCACCCCCGCACCGACCGCCACCGTTGGCGGGGTCGGGCGCCTGCTGGGGGCGAGGGGGGGAGAGGGGCCGCAGAATCGGGCGGTGGTGGAGGGGGCAGCGCGGGATCTAGTTATGGCGGAGGAGGGGGGTTCGTGGTGCAGGGTTTCGGCTCGGGGCAGGGGCCGCAGCGACAGGCGCTGGCTGGGTGGGGGGAGGAGGGTGGTGGCTGGGGGCCTCGGCTGGGGGCAGGGAGGGTGGTGCAGCGGCGATTGGTGCGCGGTGGGGCGAGGCGGTCGCGGGGCGGGAGGGGTAGGTCGGGGGGTCGGGCGGGTCAGCAGGCGGGTCCAATACTGGATAGATGAGGAAATTAATAAGAGCCGTTCGATTAAAATCCAACGGCTCTCATCAATACAGCGTATGGTGCGCTGCGCTACAAATACACGCAGCACACCATAGTCTCTCTCTAGTAAATATACTGGGCTTTTAGCGGGCTGAAAAAATACCAAACACCTACTTGGACGCGAGAATTTGTTGACGAACAATCCCAACTCGTCCTGTCCGGATCTCCGAATCACCGAAATAGCGAACGCAATAACAGCCGTCCGATAAAGAAAGAAACAAGCACAGAGAAGATCTCGTCTTAATTACGATCTTGACCCTCACTCATATACATCTCCATCTAGGGTTTTGTTTGCCGCCCCTGCCTTCTTCCACCAGAGCGGCGTTCCCTTCTTCGCCGTCGCCACCGGAGCCTCCACAAATGGTTAGCGATTACACTTTTTCACAGTCTTATACGATTAATCGGTGCCTCAGATGATGCGTCCTGCTTTTTGTTGATTCGTTTGTGGTGGTCTGGATCATGCGATACATGTTTTAATGATTGGGCTCTGTCTGTGTATGCTGGCTATTTCTTGTCTGGAAATTTAGAGATGCTTGATGGTGAAAATTCGTTTTTTCCTTTGGCGGTATTGGTGCGGTGTTATTGGAGTGATGTGTTGGCTGTTGGATCATGTTTTTCAATGGGAAGCTTTTATTTTTTGTTGTTAGTTGATGGTAATTTGTTGTCTTTTTTTATTTAATTTGTTAATTAGTTGATTATTAATTCTGAAAAATGCGTTTTTTTTTTTAATGTTTGCTTGGCGCTGCTAATTGTGGATCTAATCCTTTTTTCCCCTTCATTCGTGTGTACCAGGCAAGGGGGTTGAAGAAACATTTGAAGCGGCTCAATGCCCCCAAGCATTGGATGCTTGACAAACTTGGCGGTGCATTTGTAAGATCAGTCACTTTACTGTTGTAATTGGTATTTTACTTTTTTTAACTTTTTGATGTGTGTTTGTCTGATGATATTTTCTATTTTGATATTATGGCAGGCTCCCAAACCTTCGTCTGGTCCGCACAAAGCCAGAGAATGCTTGCCTTTGATTCTTATTCTTAGGAATAAGTTGAAGTATGCTCTTACCTACCGTGAAGTCATTGCAATTTTGATGCAGCGCCATGTGATGGTTGATGGAAAAGTCCGGACTGACAAGACTTATCCTGCTGGGTTTATGGGTATGTTGCTCTGTTGTTTTTGCACTGTCCGTTTTATATTTTATTTTTGGATGTACTATTGGAAATTATGGCCAGGATTGTATTCATTAAATAATTGATCAGGTTTAGTCAGGTTGGCGGCCGCCTATTTTGTTGCAGTTTTGGCTGATTGTGACTAATAAGTAATACAAGTTGAAGGATAATTTAGCAATAAGAATGGTGTAATGTAGGGATAATAAGGGACTGCTTGTATCAGTCACTCTGCCGAGAAGCATTTACATTGGGGTCTTTTGATGAAATTTTCTCAAGATGTTGCCTTGGAATTGGGAAGTAGTTGATATGGGCGAGGTTTGTTTTTGTTGGAAGAAGCACAATTTGTTTGCCTGATTGCTTTGTTTTTTTTACCGGTCGTCTACTTTTTTGTATGATAGTACATTTTTCATTGATGTTTTTCAGTCACAAAATATGATTTTTAATGTATGCCTGAGACTGTTATTTGTTATCAAGATTGACTCCTTACAAGCTTGGCTTTTTAAATTTCAGTATTGAAATGAATCTTGCTGTTGTTTAAGTTTTGTCTTTTTTTTTTTTTTTTTGGGTGCAGATGTGGTGTCTATTCCTAAAACTAATGAGAATTTCAGGCTTCTCTATGATACCAAGGGAAGGTTCCGCTTGCATGCTATTAGAGATGAAGAAGCCAAGGTTTGTGCATTGCTCATGTTCTAGTTGGTACTTGCGTGGCATATTTTTTTTATTTCTACAGACACTTCAATGGTGGAATTCTTTGTTGGCCCTTTATCTGTGAAATCATTTGATCTTGTCATCGTTTTTGTTTATATGGAATATGATGTTCTGAAATTTTGTTATTTGATGAAGTACAGAAGTTAATTTTTGTAACTTTTTTGTTCTACTGTTGGTGTGCGCTCTGTTTTGTCCTTTTAATGTTGAGATCGCTTATAAATGCTCTTTGTTGGCGGTGATTTTACTGTGCAATTGACTTGTTCATTACTGTTGCTCAGTTTAAGCTCTGCAAGGTCCGTTCTGTACAGTTTGGGCAGAAGGGAATTCCGTATCTGAACACTTATGATGGGCGTACCATCCGCTATCCAGACCCGCTTATTCGTGCAAATGACGCTATCAAGATAGATCTTGAGACAAACAAGATCGTTGACTTTATAAAATTTGATGTTGGAAATGTAGTTATGGTCACTGGTGGCCGTAACAGAGGGCGTGTCGGAGTTATCAAGAACAGAGAAAAGCACAAGGGAAGCTTTGAGACAATTCACGTTCAGGACGCCACGGGACATGAGTTTGCGACTAGGATGGGAAACGTATTTACAATTGGAAAAGGACCAAAGCCATGGGTTTCCCTTCCAAAGGGCAAGGGTATCAAGCTATCAATTATCGAAGAGGCGAGGAAACGCCTTACTGCAGCATCTTCTGCCACTGCCTGAGAACCAGTTGATGCCATGGACGTGGCCTCAATAATTGGTAAACTTAGTTCATCTGTTTATTGCTTTCTGTATGAGACCAAATTCTGATCCTATTTTGGGGAACATGGTTCTAAAAATTTTCTTGATAGATCTTAATGTAATTCCCGTTTCTTAAGAATACTTCTATCCGGACTAGGATAATATCCATTTTGTTTCTATTGCTGAACTTAATGTTATATGTTGCTTCAGTTATTGCTTCTTTGTTATTGAATCATTGTGTAGCCTCTCGATGGTTGTATTTGCTTACCTATTAGGGACGTTCGTTTCATTATATTACGCTGCTATTACAATTTGCAGCTCAGAGGTAAATCTTGAAGCTGAAAATTCATTGTTGGTATCCTTCCAACGCTTATTATTGCGCGGGCAAGGTTTGTTTTGCTAGAATGCCAACCTCTGTTACAGGCATTGTAAAATGTTATTCACAAATTTTTTCTTGTTAATGAGAATAAGCTTAATTGATTATATTAAATTAATCTTAGAATCAATGAGCTTGCCCAAGCATAGAGGGGTTTAATTGATGCAATGATTATTTTAATTTTTGTTCTTCATAATTTTTTATGTAGTTCTTTCGGATGGAAACTTTGCACTTACCTGCAAGCATGTAAAAACCTAGTTCGGTGGTCATGGCCACCTATAAAATAAAAGAATACATATCTATCCCCTCCATTACTTTGTTGTCTTGGATCAATAAAAAAGATTATTATTTTTTGTAGACTGTAGCGGAAAAAATTAGTTATATTTAATTCCTATTATTGCGAATGAATGGTTTGTAATTTTCTTATTGTTTATATAAAAACTGAAATCTTGAAGAAATAGGCGTTTTTCTTACTTTTCCGTGATTTTCAATGGTTCGTTGAGAACTTGACCTGAACATTGTAACATTTATTCAAGTTCATAATCTTTCAATAAATAAAATCAAACTATCGATGTAATATAATAGTACCACTCATGTATTTCATCTAATTATTTGTGATCATTATTTCAAAAGTGGGAAAAACTAATGGAGCACATAGATATGCATATTACTCCACATATATTACAATTATTGCCCAAGTAAACCAACAATATTGTAAGTGCCATGCACCTAGATATTGATCATTTTGTCAATATTGTATCGACATATTCCCATCTTCTACTGATCAAAAGAAAATTAAGAAATAAATTAATCAATTGCCAAGGAAACCTTGGGCTATCTTTCCACCTGCACCAATAAGGAAGATGCCACCGTTCAAGCTCTCAATGTTCGTCTCGTATATAATCCTCAGTATCTCCGCCGGCGTCCGAGAGTAGGCCTCCGAATTTGGGTCGGCCGATAGTACGTTGCTACTCGACCTATTCTCGGCACCCACAGCCTTGGGAACGATCAGACCTTCGTCTTTGGATCCACCAACTGTGAACTTGTTCCGCAGGCCAGAGCTTCCTTGTGATACCATAGGGCGTTACTCTCTCTTAGGCACGCATGTATATCAGTGTTCTTATAACCGCGTCCTGCCCAGATTCTACTGCGAGAAGCCGACAAAAAAAATTATATAATGCCAAGATTGTTAAGGTAGTTGAGAAAGAGAAAATTTCTCTTCTTGTTTAACCATTATTGTGTGTGTGTGTGTGTGTGTGTAAGCTATCTAAAGATCATCTGAGTGTATTAATCCTTTGAATGAAGATATATATGAACTATGATATATTATATCTAGTTAACATATCTTCGCCCAGGTTTATTTATATGGGTATCTAGATTAGTTGCTTACCCTCTTGGATTCATAACCGGCGATAAGGGAATTACTACCAACGTAGTCAACATGACCAACATAGGGAATCAAGTAGGAGGCGACCAAGTAATTGACAGTGTTCTGATAAGGATTAAATGGAGGTACCAGGTTGTATCCGACTGCTGCGTCAAACATTGCCGCAAATCTGTCCTTTCTCAGGTCCATAAACACCCTCTGAATTGTAGAAACAACATATTAATGATTCACTAATCAGGATCAACTTGCAGATATATATATATATATAACAAAATTTGATGAGTTGGGTTCAATTTGGAAACTGATTTAGTACCTCAAATGACCAACTTCTTGGTAGCCAAGCTCTTCTATGGTGGCTCTGGTGAGAGGGTCGAGGTTGGCCTTTTGTGCACCCAGAGGTGGAGAACCGCCCAAGGTCAGATTGGGATCAACCGTGTCAAGGCCACGGAGGAGAGCTCCGAAGAGGAAGAAGTCGGCCTCCAAGTGCTCCAAATTGAGAGCGAATTGGATCAGATCTACGTCGCCGGGGGCCACCGCCACCGCCGGCGAGGAAGAACGTCGCAAAGAAGAAGAAAAAGAAGATTAGCTCAGATGGTCTCCACATGATCACCATGGCCATATTGATCTAGCTAGCTATCAAGTAATCAATAGGAACTAGATTATATAAATCAGTAATTGCTCTACTTTTTATATATAACGTGTAAAATATAGGTTTTGTTCATTTTTTACATAACTTATTTATTGTATAATAAAACATTGTAAGTCAAAATATGTGAAATATTAATATCTACGTATAAATGAGTAATGCCCTCCATGACATGCACGTCGATTCATGAACAGATCGTTTTTACAAAAATTCATTTTAATATTGGTTGAATGAACGTACGTAGTACAAGTAGATGCTAGATGGTTGCATGCACGGGGTTGTCGAGCTTACCACCGAATCAGATTGCTTGATATGCGAAACGTCGATCGTTTTTTTACGTCATTATATCATCATATAGACGAAATATTTTTTGAGTTATATCTATAGTTTGTTTTATGTATGATTGATCAAAGGTATGCTAAATGTTAATTTGACATATTTTAGCCTCTATGTTTCCCTTATCTAGCTTGTTTAATGATTTTATTTGTTGAATTGTATGAATCCAATTCAACCACTTAAAAACTGCAAAATATCACACTAGGAGTTCAATTTGGGTTTGTTCTTTAACATGCTCCTATTAATACTATTAATTGTTGGGTTTTCTTAACCCATTCTTATTGAAAAAGTTTAATAATTAGTTTTCGATTTTTGTTTATCAAATTAATGGTTAGTGTTTCTTATACATATGTGTAATTGTGTCCTTTTCTAAAGAAGTTTAATAAGGTGATTTTTTGAATTCTACTCATATTCGTTTAAAGAAGAATTATGTTGATATTAAATAGAACGTATTCAGAGTTTTTAAACATATTTGACTCATAAAAGAAAAGCTTTGGATAAGTTTTATTATGTCAAGTTGAAGTTAAAGATCGTAATCCACTAACTTATGAAAATTGGTGAAATGATATTTAGTGGTTGCTAAAAAGAAGAAGTATGGTGGGCTTTATAAGATTACATATAATTTGGTTTACGGGGAGGTTAATGTTACCTCTACTACTTTTACAACCGATTTATGACATTAAATTTAGTTTATAGGGGAGGTTAATATTATCTTTACTACTTTTACAATTGATTTGTAGCATAAGAGATTGAGACATATGAGTTAGAGTTTCTAAAAATAAAAATTATCTTCCACAACTTGATTGGACAACACTAGGCTCTTATAATCATTGCTTAGCTGGAAAATAACATAAGACTTCTTTTGTATCTAATGGCAGGAAGAAGACTAAGCTTGAACTTGTATATTCTAATGTGTGTGATCATGGAGATGAAATTTCTTGATGGAGCTTTTTACTTTGTCACTTTCATTGATGATGCTTCAAGGAAGATATGTTGTTACTATTTAAAGAGTAAAAGTGTATGTGTTTTATATTTTCAAATCATTTTATGTTCACGTGAGATAGAAAAGTAGGGACAATTTTGAAATGTTTGGTAACTAATAATGGAGGTGAATATTACTCTAATGAGTTTAAACTATATCGTGACAAACATGATATTTGATATGAGAAGTCTAAATTTGATATGAGAAGACTGTTCCATATACTTTACAATTGAATGAAGTGGCTGAGAGAATGAGTAGAATAATTCAAGAAAAAGCTTATTGTATGCTTTCTAAAGCAAAATTATCTAAAGATTTTTGGGCTAAAGCTAATTATACTACTTGTTATTTAATTAATAGGTCTCCTACACTTGTTTTAGGCAAAAATATTAAAGAAAACGTTTGAAGTGATAGGAAGGTAAAATATACTCATTTAAGAATATTTGGTTGTAAAACTTTTGTACATATGCTTAAGGAAATAAGGTCTAAGCATAATACTAGGATATTTGAATGTATATATTTGAGTTATGAGGATGAAGGGTTTGGTCTCGACTTTAGGATTCTAAGGAGAAGAAGATTGTTTGAAGACAAAGATATGGTGTTTCAAGAGAGTCAATTTTTAGAGGACTTTGGGAATGAAATTATAACCTAAAGTGATTCCCAGGATTATGTTGTGAAGGTTAAGATTTCATCTGCTCCTACAACTGTTGCATATAATATTGTTCAAGATGTTGTTAAATAAATTAATGAAGAAGCTATAAATGACATTTTTATTTCCTTGCTTAGTGATAGTGAAGGTGAGGAGAATGATATTACTATTAATGTGGTTATTGATATTGTTGATGAACAGGTACATGATGGTGATCAAGTTATTAATTAAGGGAAAGCTGAGGCCACTAGAAATAAATTTAGTAGATTTGTTAAGTCATCTGCAAAGTATCTAAGTCTACTTATGTGATACTCAGAGAAAGTGGTGAGCTCGAAGACTTCATTAAAAGTTGTTAGTTAGCAAGGAGAAAAATAAATGGGTAAGTGCCATGTAAGAAGAATTAAAGTCATTGTATGAGAACAAAACTTATGAGCTTGTGAATTTTCCTAAGGGAAGAAATGCCTTGAAAAACAAGTTGGTTTATCGACATAAGCATGAAGAATGTAACTCACAATCAAGGTACAAGACAAGACTTGTGGTGAAAGGTTTCGAGCAGAAAAAGTTATCGACCTTCACAAAATTTTCTCATTTGTTGTAAAAATGTCTTTAATCTGTTTATGTGCTAGGTTTGGTTGCAAGCATGGATTTGAAGGTTGAACACTTAGATGTGAAGACTGTATTTTTCCATAATGATATTGATAAAACAATATACAGAAAATAACCTGAGGGTTTTGTAGGCAAGGAAAAAAAATACATGATGTGTAGATTGAAATGTATGCCCTTGAGCAAGCTCCCAGATAGTGGTATAACAAGTTTGATTCTTTTATGGAGAGTCAAAGCTACAACAAAATTGTTTCAGGACTATTGTACATTTATTAAGAAATTTAGGGTGAATGACTTTATCTTTTTGCTTCTTTATGTTGATAATATGTTAATTCTTGGACAAGATAAATAAAGAATTACATATTTTAAAAAAATTGGGCAAATCCTTTGCTGTGAATGATTTGGGTCTAGCTAGGCATATTCTTGTCATACCCATCTGAAGGGATAGAAAAAACTAAGAAGATTTGGTTATCCTAAGAAAAATATATTAAGAAGATACTTGAGCAATTTAACATGAAGGAAGCCAAATTAGTTGTTGTTCCACTAGGGCTTAATTCAAATTGAAGAAGGGTGAGCTAAGTGAAACAGAGGTATACGAGATGAAAATCTTTTATGCATTTATTATAAGGAGTCTTATATATACTATGATTTGTACTAGACCAGACATAATGTATGATTTATAGACATTTGTATAATCCTGACAGAGAGTATTGAGAAGAATTTAAGTGAATATTATGATATTTGAGAGGTACTTTCAAACTATGTTTATGCTTTGGGAGAGGTAAACCTATATTGCCATATTACACTGATACAAATATGACTCGTGATATAGACTCTAGGAGTTCTACTTCTAGGTTTGTTGTTACTTTTGCTGGTAGTGCCGTTTCTTGGCAGTCTAAATTGCAAAAGTTTGTTGCTCAATCCACAACTGAAGTTGAATTCATTGCCATTACAAAAGCTTGCAAAGAGGTTCTATAGTTGAAAAAGATTTTTGAATGAAATTCAGGTCAATCGAGATACATATGTTGTACTTTGTGATAGTCAATGTACTATATATGTGAGTTAGTTTTCTATTCAAGGAGTAAACACATAGATACTTTGTATCATTGGGTAGAGAGATGTATTGGAGAAAAAATTGTTGGATTTAAACAAGGTTCCCATTGACAAGAATGTTAACATTTATTTTGTCGAAGTGGAGCTGGTATGAAGAATTTTGCCATGAATTATGTCTAGTTAGTTCATCTACTGTGATAGGGAGGATTTGTTCGGTTTCCCTCATCCATTCACATTGAAAAATTCAATAGTTAGTTTACTTTTCGTTTAGCACACTAATAGTTGATATTTCGTATACTTATATGTAATTACGTCCTTTTCTATAAAAGTTTAATGAGATGACTTTTTGAATTCTACTCGTATTCTTCTATATAAAAGAAAATTATATTAATGTAGTCTGAGGTGTAAGGTTGATCTATATATATTTTTTGAGGTGTATATTAATTTTTCAATTTTTCAATTTTTCATGTAAAGAATAGTATTTTCAGATCTTATTGTTGGTCTACATTTATGTTAGAAGAGTTTTTTCAAATTGTATTTTCAATACTTAATAATAACAGAGTTTCTTAATCAAAGTTGATTGAGTAGATTGATTTTCTTTTCACTAATTTTGAGGAAAGTTTCCATCTATTTTTTATTTTGGTGTCTCTTATTCATCTTATATTTGTTTTTATTTCATCTTAAGGGGAAATATTTTCTTTAGATTGATTCCGCTAGAGTATCTATTTCCTGACACTAATTAGGGTCAGCTTTGTTTTATGCCAAGATTTAACCTTCTATAATCACTCCAATCGAAAGAAACCAATCGGCTTTATAATTTTTTTATAGATTAACCTGTACTACAAATAATTTTTTTAATAGACATTTCATCCACCAATATACACTTTTATTTTACTACATTTTAGTCGCACCCAAATGGATCATATGCATATTGCCCTACGGTGCGGCATATGTGATTTGATGGTTCAACCCGAACTTAGTTCAAGAAAGCTAGCCTTCCCGAATTAGTGGCTTAATGATATATGTGTGTGTCACTTTTATGCCTCGAGTCAGTTTTGATTTTTCATGGTCTCGATTTGAGCTTTTTGTGTGTATGTGTGTGTGTATATATATATATATATATATACACACACACACACTAGGTGGACCACACTGGGCCCACGAATTTTCAGATGACTAGCTCTTATCACTTGGCAAGATTTGAGTGGTACACACCTAGCATTGCCTCCCATTTTTCTGAAAATTTCTCACGATTTTAGAGGAATTTCATCATTATCGCCGCCGCCAATTTGGGCGGTTGCTGGTAGGTCTCCGACCAGCCCGGACAAGACCATGATCGCCTAGTGACCAGCTATCAATCTATACCCATCACCCCACCAGCGCTATTGCAGTTGTTGTTGGCAATGACTTTTGCCGTCTATTCTCCTCCACCACCACCGCCGTTTGAGCCATTTTTGGCGCCGGTGAACCACTTCCGGCCAATCAGAATACCTAGATCAACTCCTCTAACTACAATCATCATTTTGAGACTACCCTTGAGCATCGTCGTGCCCGTGATCGTTGCCGACGACGTCGCCACTCCGGCAACAATTCCCCCTTTTTTGGCTATTTTTCGGCGGCGATTGGACTTTGTCAATCACCACCACCGACATATTCCCTGTTGCATGGGCTGTTGATCCCGACAGTATCCCTCACCCATCGATGGGCATTGGCGACCCATTTGGTGCTTGTTTGCCATGTCACATCAGCCCAGCCTGCAATTGCATCAACCTAGCCGCGATCACCTTGGCCTAGCCGCGATCGCATCAGCCCAGTTGTGATCGCATTTGCCCACCCGCAATCATGTTTGCCCAGCCTACATTCACATCTGCCTAGCCCGTGATTGCATTTGCCTAGACTTTTTGCTCGCGATTGCGTCTAGTTTTGTCATGTCCACCGAGTTGCTTGAGACCGTGTCGTGTCCACCTACCCAACACAATAACCAAGTCTGGCCCATTTAGTCCAACCAAAACCCAACCAAGTCAATAACTAATCCATATTGAGTTAACTCGGCTTGACTTGGTCTTATTCAACCTACTTGATTCGATTGCATTTTCAACTGTTTTCAAACCGCTTTTGTCTATTTTTTGACCATTTTAGCAATTCAAACTCTCTATATTAGTTTAGATACATTTTCACATTATTTGGCATGTTTTGATGTTTTGAGTATTATTTATTTATTTATTCATTATTATTTATACATTTGTCTATTGTGATGAATGCTTGTATAATTATTAATTAATTATTTGTTGATATTATATTTGTTCATGTTTATCTTATTTAATTTGATTAATTGAATTATTATTTATTTGCTTTCTCACGTTATTCTTTGTACGTGTTTACTCACATATTCGTATATTTGATATTCATATTAATATTATTCATGATTAATTGTTATTAATTATTCTATTATTTAATTATTTATTTATCGATTTACTTAAAGATATATGTGTTAATATTTACTCACATTTGATTGCATATTTATTACTATTAATCATATTATTATCATTATTCGAGAATAGTGTTTTTTAATTTCATGTATTTATTATTTATCCATACATTTATGAGTTTATTTATTTATTTATTATTTATTTATTATTTATTTATTTATATTTATGAAATTTTAAAATGTTATTTATTATTTATTATTTTTCTTGACATTACTCGTTCACTATTATTTTAGTATTGTTCTTTTATTTATTTGATTTAGTTATTTGTTTATTTATTTGTTTATTGCTTGCATGTGTCTCGTTTTACGTGCCATATGTTTAGTTGTAGATTTGTTTAATATTATTCTTTATTGTGATGTTGTTGATAATATGAGTGCACCATGAATATGCATAGTATAAAGTTAGTTTTTGCTTATTAGTAGGCTTCGATATAGATAGTGGGTCAATTAGGACTATTCTTAGATTTATCACTTATGCTATTATGGATTTGATTTTTAAATTATAGGACGTATTAAATAATTGTTAAATGAGATCCATCTAGTTTATTCAAACTTAGATCTACCTCACATTGCCTTTAGACCTACTTATATGATTTCTTTCTCAATTATATATATAGTTGTATCGAGTTTTTAGTGAGCATAGAGTTGGTGAATTGGACTTCATGTATACCGTGAGTGGACACATACACAGGTCACAACTGGCTTTGGATTATTGAGAAGGTTTTTCTATTCCTAAGGATCCTTACATTTTTATGTCTTAAGTTTTCTCACACCTGAAGAGGCGTACAATAGATAGATATTATTGTGTACAATGTGTAAAACCTGTGACTCGAGTGAGGGTTTTACGTTACTGAACCAGTCGGTTTGACCGTTGGTTCGAGTCGAGTCAGTTTCATGAACCGCGTGCTGAGTTGAGGCCAGCTGTGAGTTATGAGCGATGAGAGTCAGGTGTACCTGAATATATGATGATAACGTCGAGAAGATGGTGAGATATGAGTTATCAGAATATATGAAACTATGCAATTATTTTTCTTTTTATATGTTTGATCGTAGAAATAGTTTTAGGCCGAATAACGTGCTAGGACGCGTTGGATTATATTTGGGTGGGTTATTAGTTATAGAGCATGCCATTTGGATGTTGTTGTGTTTGTTTTATTTTATGGAATTTTCCCATATTTTTCTAGATTTTTTTAGAATTTATTACAAACTAGTTATTATTTTGACTCGAGTAGGAATCGAGTCAATACTTAATTACGAAACTGCCATTGAAGTATTACACTTCCTTTCCCGACACCTTCCTCACCCCAAACCCTTGCTGCCGCCACCGCTGTGTGTTGCCGTCGCCGCTGCCGCCGACGCCGCCCTGCCGCCGACGCCGCCCTGCCGCCGATCGACGCCGCTCCGCCTTGTCGTGCTGTCGCAGTGCCGCCCAGACCGACCCCAGCCACCGATCGCCTGCCGGCTCGCCGCCGCGATGCTGCGAAGCCGCCTCGGCCGTCGCCACTCTGAGCCTGATTCCGCCGTCGTCCGGGCCGCGCCGCCACCGCTGTGACCCCGACGACCACCCCCTCGCCATCGCCGACATTTCCCCCATCATCCCGAGCGCCGTCGAGGCCGGCCGCAGCCCCGATCGGAGCACGCCGCCGCCGCCACCCATTTTTGACGCCGCCGCCGACCACCGTTGCCGCCCCGGCTGCTTTGTTTGACACCACCATCGGACCAAGCTCATCGAGCTGGTGCCGATAGACCCCCTGATTGCCCACTCCCGAATCATCGCTGGAAAATCGCCGGAATCCGCCGAAAACCGCCGACACTCGCCGGAAAACTACCAGAACCGTAGGAAAATTGGATTCATAGAAAATTTGCTGGATCATACGCCGAATGCACCCGATCCAATCTGATCGGACTTTGGACGCCGCTAGGTGCCGAATTCGAGTTTCGAGCCACAAAACGGAAACCCTAG
Source organism: Piper betle (assembly GCA_033002965.1). NCBI lineage: Eukaryota > Viridiplantae > Streptophyta > Magnoliopsida > Piperales > Piperaceae > Piper > Piper betle. The sequence goes on along the minus strand of JAURVB010014404.1, from coordinate 49,329 downwards.
CCGTCGCCGATTTTCGACGACGCGAGGTATAATTTATTTTAACTTAATTATTTGAAAGTATTGATTATTAGAATTGCATGCTAGGATTGGTGAATTATGTGTTATAATAATATATATAAATGTAGATTTGATTAAGGATAAATTGTGAAATTTGTTTGATTGAGTGGTGTTAAAAATGGAGGCTAAGAAACTAATTAGGGTAACTAGGTAATGATCTTGATCTAATGCAAACTAGCCTAAGTAGACTTGCTAGAATTGATATAGGTTGATGTGTGTTGATTGATGCGTGATTGTGTTGATTGTGTGTGCATGTTATAGGATGTGTGATTTATCATGCGGGCGTTAGTTTTTAGCTTGATTGTGTAGGTACGGTGTAGGAGCTCGCCGCCTAGGTGCGTGGACCCGTTTGGAGCTTCTACCAGGTCCGTTTAGGACTCGTTCTCTGTTTTACGCTATTCTATTGTGTATTTGATTTATTACGTGCAGGACGTGTTAAGTGGCGTTTTATCGGATCCCGCTTAACTCGGGCCATTTAGCCAACAATTTTCCGGATTAATAACCCTCGAGGATGAGATCCCTCGAGTTTGTTTTCGAAACTTCAGATCCAGCTCAGGTTGCCTTCGGGCCTATTGTATAAATCTCAACCCAGACCTATATATATGTATAGTTTTCGCATTTTTGTAAGAGATTGAATGAGGAAATCCGACTACCGTGCTACGCGAGCGGGCACGTGTAGTCGATAGTGGGCTCTGGAATGGTGTGCGGGCCGTTTCATTCCCGAGGAATCCTGACAACTCCACCTTTGAGTTCCTCAAACCCGGAGACAGTGCTGGATGTAACACCCCAAATCCGGTTCACGCTCGTGAACCGAACCGGCATGTTACTGGCCCCGGTTAGGTTCGCTAACCTGAACCTAACTCATGCGGATCCAATCTCGGCGTCTTAAGATGAAGATACACTCGCAATGCCCTAACATGGTACTACATGAATGACATGCAAATCAAAATACACACCAAGACAATCCCGATAAAAATTGATAAAACTTTGAAATATAATAGACAGAGTTTCCCATAAAAATTCAATTAAGGGTCCACCCTGTCAATATCATATATTCAAACATATATACGCATAGCAACAATAGCATTCACACAGACTTCTAATCTACTATACTCATCATTATCTGAACTTTGGGTCTTAACCCATCATACTTTTGCTGCGCTACTCTGATCATTCTTTTCATTCTGTTATCGTGTCTTAACATTTCATTCACATCATATCATCATGCTCAAACATTTAATCATATCATTCACAAAATAATAACATAATAATACAATATTAAACATTCAGAAATCTAACATGTGTGTGCACAAGACCTCATTGCTCCTCCGTCCAAGCTGGCTCATCCATCTCGTGCTTATCACCTACATATATATAAGAAAAACGTCAGTAACAAGCGTTACTGGTCCGGAAAATAAAATAACTATAACAAACTGGCTATGAGAGCAAACTCTCATCTGAAAGAAAACCATATACTTCCTCAAGAACACTCTGAAGGGCACTACTGAGGAGCCACTGGGCTGCAGACCCGGTAGCATCCCGAACTTACTGCTCTGCTGCTGTACTGTGCTACTCTCAGCACTTCTTTTTCAGTACTTCTCATGAAACTTTATCCTAAGCCCTCTCCGAACCTCCATATCTCTCCTGGCCTTGAGCACGAAGGCCGAGTACTCTCAGGCAGTCGCCTTTAGTACCCTTTGAACCACAAGTCCGGACATGCGCTGTACTAAACAGTACCCGTAAACCTCCACGTTCTCCGGGTGTGAGGAACTCAAACGCGGAGTTGTCAGGATCCCTCGGGAATGGAACAGTCCGCTGGCACTAATCCAGAGCCCGCTTTGACTGTCACGGCATCCTCTGCATGGTACGTGCAGTCGGTTTCTCCATCTCTCGTCTCACTGAAAACTCGATAAAACTATATATATAGGCCTGGGAAGGGATTCATATAATAGGCCCGAAGGCAACTTGTGGTGGATCTTGTTTTCGAAATCATCCTCGAGGGATCTCATCCTCGAGGGGTTATTAATCCGGAAATATTCGATTAAATGGCCCGAGTTAAGTGGGATCCAATAAAACGCCACTTAACCCGCCCTGCAATAATAAAATAAACATACAATGGAAGAGCGTAAAACAAGACGAGTCCTAAACGGACCTGGTAGAAGCTCCAAGCGTGTCATCGCGCCTAGGCGGCGAGCTCCTACTCCGTACCTACACATCAAAACTAAATACTAACGCCCGCTAACTAAATGATGCATCAAACTCAATAACATCAAAATCACAATGCAAGCATCCATCAACATAACAATCAGAAAATCATAAAAATTAATTAATCCTAACTCATCCTATTCATACTAATTTTATTACGTTTTTCTAACTTCTGTCGTGATCCATTATCATGATCCAACTCGATCTATCTCATTAGATCACCTACATTCATCCATTCAAATCATGCATGTAACTTATCATTTTATCCCTAATTAGTCATTAATCACATCATGCGACTCATCGTTTCATCCATAATTAAGTATTAATCATATCAATAAACCAACCCTAGCATGCTGTACTAACAATCATCATCCATCTTAAATAAATCACTCGGAGGTAATTATACCTCACGTCGTCGGCAATCGGCGACGGCTAGGGTTCCGTCGCGCGTCTCGGAGCTCAAATTCGGCGCTCATCGGCGTCCGAAGCTCGATCGGGCTCCACTGGGTGAGCCCCGCGGAAGATCCGGTGAATTCCGGCGAATTCCAGAAATTCCGATTTTCCGGCGGTTTTCCGGCAGCTACTGGCGGTTTTCCGGCGACTTCCGGTGGTTTTCCGGCGACAATCGCCGGCGGCGTCTACTAGCTCGGATAGGGGTCGTGTTGGGTACCCTCGGAACCGGCTCGGCGAGCCCGACTCATCTATGACATCAGCGTGGCCAATGGAGGCGGCGGCTCGCCGGAAAACGGCAAAACAGAGCCGGCGGTGCGATGGGTGGCTAGATCCGGCCGCCCACGGTGGCGACGGCCTCCGTTCCGGTCGGGGAAGGCAGCTGAGGGGTCGAGGGTGTCGAGGCGACTACTCGATCACGGCGGCGACGGTCGCCGGCGGCGAAATCGGCGACGCGACCGAAACCAACCGCGGCGCTACGCACGGCGAATCCGGCGTCACGGCGGCCCGATTGGGCCGGACCTGGTCGGGGCGGCAGGGCGACGCCGTGGCCGAGGCTGGGCGGCGTCGTCCGACGGCCAGGCGGCGTCGGCCGTGGCGGCGGTGGCGCGCGAACAGGGGCGGCGCGGCAAGGTTTTGGGGAAGAAGGGTCGGGGGTGGAGAAGAAGTGGTTGGGTGGCAAACTCGTAATTAAGACTTGACTCGTCTCCGGCTCGAGTCAAGTATAATAACTAACTCGTATTAAATCCTAAAAAAATCCATAAAAATCGGGAAAAATCCCGTAAAATCAAATAAACACCAAAACATTATAATGATATGCTCTAGAAATATTAACCCACCAAAAATGCCCGTAACGCGTCCTAACGCGGTAAACGGCCTAAAACTAATTCTACGATCCACTATATATAAAAATAAAAAAAATCACTAGCATACTCTTATATATTCTGATAACTCATTCTGTTCTGCTGTGTTCATGACGTTATCATCATATACTTGGGTACGCATGACCCTCATAGCTCATACACGCGACCGGCGTCGGCTCGGTACACGTGTCCTGAAACTGACTCAACTCGAAAAAATAACGGTCGACCCGACCGGTTCTGAATATAAAACCCTAACTCGAATCGTGGGTTTTACAATCTTCCCTCCTTATAAAAATTTCGTCCTCGAAATTTTAACTCAAGGAGGTTCTGCTGAACTACTACCTGGAAGCTAGATACACACCTGTTGTATCCTCTACTCTTCGATAGCCATATACAACCTTACTGACCGTAGTGGTACCGACGTGGCGAGTCATGCTAGTGATGCTGACCATCTCAAACGTTCGGGATTCTATACTTCCTGTGTCTGTTCTGACATTATCATTATCCTTCTCTTCTGTTCTGATCCTTACTGCTAACTCGGCGGAAAAACCCTAGGTCACCCCTAAGGGCCTACTAGGTTGGTCAAGCAGATACTCTAGAGTATTGCAAGGTTCTAATCTGGGCTATGCCTGGAAAACTACGTCGAGGGTAAGACCTACTTGCTAACATCTACCCATGTCTCTCTAATCCTCATCTGTGAAAAATCACCTACATATACTCGTAGGAAACTCTATTCCTAAGTCCTACAATCACCTCAAGGCCTGCTATGAGTCTCCTGCTAAGTACGGTAGATACCCTAATGAGCTGCACGGCTCATTGTCGCCAGTCTAGGTCCAACTCTCAGGTGTCCCTATACAAGGAACTGGACCGCTCACTTGGTTCTAGTTGACTCGGTCCTGAGTCATGTATCTCACTCTGTTCCATAAGAGAACAAGGGTAGCTGCTATGACTCTAATGTATATTATGGCTCCGGTGACTATCTATACAACTACTAACTACTTCTGAAAGGAGGCGAGAACACCTGTACATACACAGCGTGTCTCAAGGAGTATGATAACATACTCTGTATGGGACTGTGGAGTCTGCATCTGGTCTGTGGCATGTGCTCTGTGCTCTGGTCAATGTATACTCATCTCAATCCTCTGGGTAAACTGATGGTAAAACTGCTAGAAAAGGGTGAGTGGAAATCCTCAAGTGAAAACTCCACTCTGTCTGATATCTCTGGGTTATAAGAAGGGAGGCTGAATCTCATGGAAATCTAGTCTCACTACTCAAGAGCTCTCAATAAGTGGTATCTCGTCCTCACATGTGGTATCTGACGCTAGGTAAACGGGGAATCCTGGGACCTGTGGGTTATGGGCTCACACTCTTCCGCTGCGCGACTCTCATCTATGGTAAGGTTAAGGTCTCATGCAAATAGTAGGGGAGATAAAATCCCTATGTAACATGTTGGGTGGCCAAAATCTTGGTAGGTCTGTGGACTTGTCTCTAATATCGCCATGATTTACCATGCCACAGGTGATCAGTCTGTGGAACAGTCAATCAATGACAAATCTCAGAAACGGCTCCTAAGTGGCTCTAGTTCAATCAGCTAACAGTAGGCACATGTTTCTCGATACTGTACTAGTCACGCACTTCTAAACGGGCGGGGTTCAAATGACCCAAAGAACCACTGTCTCTCCTCAAGTCTACGGGGACTCATAATGAGGTTCGACACATGTCTCGTCCGCTCTTCAGTGGTGTGTGACCTGCCGTCCCGTACCGATTTGTAGTACTAATCTCAACTCACATGACTACTACCGCTGTGGTAGACTCTCAAGCAAGGCTATCAACCAAGATGAGCATACACTGGTATCACTCCGTCTGGTCTGCATAGTCTGTTCTTTCTGAAGTCCCTATTTACATTGTTCTCAAGCTGGGGTGAGGTCCGTCATCGTAAGATCGGTCTGCCCATACCGACCTGCACTGTAAACCCTAATCAATACCATGAAGGTGTTTCTATACTCAGGGTAGGGCTCAACCCTATGGTCTCAAGGTAAGGACCTAATCGTGCTGGCAAAACACAAGGGAATCGTTATCTCTCTGAAAGACACTTCCTCGCTGAACCCTCTATCTATGCCCCATACTAAGTCAACCTCCTATCGCTGGCTGGCCAATCGCTAAATGGGTTAAACTGCGCGTATGATCATCTACTAACCATCTGATCTATGTATGCTGGTTGTGACCCATGGATCATGCCGTCTACACAATCTGATCGTTGTGACCGTTCCATCTAGAGGTCACTCTGTCATGTTCCCTGACTCTGTCCATACGCATCCCTATGAGACTATAACTAACCGTGTCTGATGGGGACATCTTGCAATATTTATCTGACCCAATGATGTTAGGTCAAGACAATGATTGCAAGAGAACTGTGAAGTGGGATCCTATGCCATCTCATCCAAATAACCTCCGTTTTCCTTAACTCTTTTCTATTCTGCTGACTTCACTGTAACTATTCCTTGTTCCTCAACTCTAGTCCTACTAAACCTTAACTAATCTACTCGGTCGGTGGATGAGCAATACACGGACGGCGGTAGTGCATCTTCGGTCGGTGGTGGTACATCTCGAACGACGGTTGTGCACTCGGCGGTAGTTGTGTGACTCGGTCGGCGGTCGTGCAACTCGGTCGGTGGTTGTGCAACTCGGTCGGTGGTTGCGCACTCGGTCGGTGGTTGCGCACTCGGTCGGTGGTTGCGCACTCGGTCGGTGGTTGCGCACTCGGTCGGTGGTTGTGCACTCGGTCGGTGGTTGTGCACTCGGTCGGTGGTTGTGTACTCGGTCGGCGGTTGTGCAACTCTGTCGGTGATAATTCTATCTAGATGCTAAATTCTGATCTGGATCATATACATCATAAATCCACTCTACTATCTCTAACATATCTTGGCTGCTAACAACTAGGCTCAGGTTGTCCAACCATACGTGTCTAATCCAGAGGGGTTTGGATCATGTGCTGACGCATATGATGGTAAATCTATACTGAACTCACTGTAATCTCTTCAAATCTGGAGTGGCTACTTTCATCAGTGCTGACTGGCCTTCAATAGTAATCCTGATCTTTTCCTCATCATATCGAGACCTCTGTCTGGTAAAGTGAAGCCAAAACTGCTACCAGCAGGTCATAAACTAATGGAGGAGGGGATGTGGTGAAGTACCCATTAGACTGCCGATCCACCTCGCTACTCATCCTCATTCATCACTATCTTCTGGAAGTGGTCCATCTCATGTATCAACTAGCTTACTGATATCTCTATACTTCAAGTTCCTTCCCACTATGTACACCACGTACAATGGAACAGGACTAATGTGGTGACATGAAAAATATGGATACCTGGTCAACATCCAATTCATCCAAATCTCTTGTGCGATGGACAGAACTAGTGGGTCTCTAAGCCCATCATGACAAGCCTGTCAGATTCCTACTGACGGCTACTAACATCCAAATCTGGTATAAGATGGGAACTCATACCCATTCTACCCCTACTAGCACTACACATATCTTGCTCACATCTAACGTACCAACTGTCTGCTATCATCCCATAGAAATGACCTGTCAACTCAACTAAGGTCAGTTCCACATAATTTCGATCCAGTCCTGAATACACTATTATCCAAACAATTTGTGAAGAAAATCTGCATGTAAAGAAAATATACAAAAACATACCTGCCAGCTGGACTCGGAGCAGTCTTTGCACACACATCACCTATAAAAGTATCATACATCTTAATCGGCCGAGAGTGGCTCTGATACCAATCTTGTAACACCCCAAATCCGGTTCACGCTCGTGAACCGAACCGGCATGTTACTGGCCCCGGTTAGGTTCGCTAACCTGAACCTAACTCATGCGGATCCAATCTCGGCGTCTTAAGATGAAGATACACTCGCAATGCCCTAACATGGTACTACATGAATGACATGCAAATCAAAATACACACCAAGACAATCCCGATAAAAATTGATAAAACTTTGAAATATAATAGACAGAGTTTCCCATAAAAATTCAATTAAGGGTCCACCCTGTCAATATCATATATTCAAACATATATACGCATAGCAACAATAGCATTCACACAGACTTCTAATCTACTATACTCATCATTATCTGAACTTTGGGTCTTAACCCATCATACTTTTGCTGCGCTACTCTGATCATTCTTTTCATTCTGTTATCGTGTCTTAACATTTCATTCACATCATATCATCATGCTCAAACATTTAATCATATCATTCACAAAATAATAACATAATAATACAATATTAAACATTCAGAAATCTAACATGTGTGTGTGCACAAGACCTCATTGCTCCTCCGTCCAAGCTGGCTCATCCATCTCGTGCTTATCACCTACATATATATAAGAAAAACGTCAGTAACAAGCGTTACTGGTCCGGAAAATAAAATAACTATAACAAACTGGCTATGAGAGCAAACTCTCATCTGAAAGAAAACCATATACTTCCTCAAGAACACTCTGAAGGGCACTACTGAGGAGCCACTGGGCTGCAGACCCGGTAGCATCCCGAACTTACTGCTCTGCTGCTGTACTGTGCTACTCTCAGCACTTCTTTTTCAGTACTTCTCATGAAACTTTATCCTAAGCCCTCTCCGAACCTCCATATCTCTCCTGGCCTTGAGCACGAAGGCCGAGTACTCTCAGGCAGTCGCCTTTAGTACCCTTTGAACCACAAGTCCGGACATGCGCTGTACTAAACAGTACCCGTAAACCTCCACGTTCTCCGGGTGTGAGGAACTCAAACGCGGAGTTGTCAGGATCCCTCGGGAATGGAACAGTCCGCTGGCACTAATCCAGAGCCCGCTTTGACTGTCACGGCATCCTCTGCATGGTACGTGCAGTCGGTTTCTCCATCTCTCGTCTCACTGAAAACTCGATAAAACTATATATATAGGCCTGGGAAGGGATTCATATAATAGGCCCGAAGGCAACTTGTGGTGGATCTTGTTTTCGAAATCATCCTCGAGGGATCTCATCCTCGAGGGGTTATTAATCCGGAAATATTCGATTAAATGGCCCGAGTTAAGTGGGATCCAATAAAACGCCACTTAACCCGCCCTGCAATAATAAAATAAACATACAATGGAAGAGCGTAAAACAAGACGAGTCCTAAACGGACCTGGTAGAAGCTCCAAGCGTGTCATCGCGCCTAGGCGGCGAGCTCCTACTCCGTACCTACACATCAAAACTAAATACTAACGCCCGCTAACTAAATGATGCATCAAACTCAATAACATCAAAATCACAATGCAAGCATCCATCAACATAACAATCAGAATAATCATAAAAATTAATTAATCCTAACTCATCCTATTCATACTAATTTTATTACGTTCTTCTAACTTCTGTCGTGATCCATTATCATGATCCAACTCGATCTATCTCATTAGATCACCTACATTCATCCATTCAAATCATGCATGTAACTTATCATTTTATCCCTAATTAGTCATTAATCACATCATGCGACTCATCGTTTCATCCATAATTAAGTATTAATCATATCAATAAACCAACCCTAGCATGCTGTGCTAACAATCATCATCCATCTTAAATAAATCAATCGGAGGTAATTATACCTCACGTCGTCGGCAATCGGCGACGGCTAGGGTTCCGTCGCGCGTCTCGGAGCTCGAATTCGGCGCTCATCGGCGTCCGAAGCTCGATCGGGCTCCACTGGGTGAGCCCCGCGGAAGATCCGGTGAATTCCGGCGAATTCCAGAAATTCCGATTTTCCGGCGGTTTTCCGGCAGCTACTGGCGGTTTTCCGGCGACTTCCGGTGGTTTTCCGGCGACAATCGCCGGCGGCGTCTACTGGTCGGAAAGGGGTCGTGTTGGGTACCCTCGGAACCGGCTCGGCGAGCCCGACTCATCTATGACCTCAGCGTGGCCAATGGAGGCGGCGGCTCGCCGGAAAACGGCAAAACAGAGGCCGGCGGCGTGATGGGTCGCTAGATCCGGCCGGCCACGGCGGCGACGGCCTCCGCTCCGGTCGGGGAAGGCAGCTGAGGGGTCGAGGATGTCGAGGCGACCACTCGATCACGGCGGCGACGGTCGCCGGCGGCGGAATCGGCGACGCGACCGAAACGCGGCCGCGGCGCTACGCGACGCGATTCCGGCGTCGCGGCGGCCCGATGGCGGCCGGACCTGGTCGGGGCGGCAGGGCGACGCCGTGGCCGGGCTGGGCGGCGTCGATCGACGGCCAGGCGGCGCCGGCCGTGGCGGCGGTGGCGCGCGAACAGGGGCGGCGCGGCAGAGGGTTTGGGCGTGGGGGCAGAAATGTCGGGGGTAGAAAAGTGTGGTGGCAATCATCGTAAATAATACTTGACTCGTCTCCGGCTCGAGTCAAGTATCATAACTAACTCGTATTAAATCCTAAAAAATTTCATAAAAATCGGGAAAAATCCCGTAAAATCAAACAACACCAAAAAAAATTATAATGACATGCTCTAGAACTATCAACCCACCCAAACTGCCCGAACGCGTCCTAACGCGGTAAACGGCCTAATACTAATTCTACGATCCACTATATATAAAAATAAAAAAAAATGACTGGCATACTCTCATATATCTGATAACTCATTCTGTTCTGCTGTATTCATGACGTTATCATCATATATTTGGGTACGCATGACCCTCATAGCTCATACACGCGACCGGCGTCGGCTCGGTACACGTGTCCTGAAACTGACTCAACTCGAAAAAATAACGGTCGACCCGACCGGTTCTAAATATAAAACCCTAACTCGAATCGTGGGTTTTACAGTGAAGTTCACGGGTCTGCATTGCAGCGCATGTCTAGACTTGTGGTTTCAAAGGGTACCGAAGGCGACTGCCTGAGAGTACTCGACCTTCGTGCTCAAGGCCAGGAGTAATATGGAAGGTGCAGAGGGCGGAAAGGAATGAGATTTGATGCGAGAAGCGATAGAGAAATGGCCGAGGTATGAGAATGTGAAAGATAGGGGGACGCTGTCGACCCGAGGGCGACGACTCCCGTATGTGCCCTGATGAGAGTTCTTGAGGAAGTATATGGTTTTCATTCAACAGGAGAGTTTGCTCTCCTGTGCCAGATTGATATTAGTTATTTTCCGGGCCGGTAACACTCGTTACTGACGGTTTTTCTATATATATGTAGGTGAGAAATGCGAGGGATGAAAGCTGTCGGGACTGCGGAGGAGCAGCACGGAACCGCGCGCACATGTACCTGCCGCGTGTAATCTATAATGACGGTGTGCTATTGCTACGTGAGTGATAATTTTGATGTGTTTGTTTAGATAAATTTCTTGATATGAAATGAATGGCTAAACGTGAATGAGTAGTGAGTTTGGAGTTCAGGCTTGGTTCAACTGAAACGAAAGAGATAATAATTTAATGTCACGGTAGATTGTTACGTTTTATCGTATTTTGATAAAATATTTATATATCTTTGTTGTGGACAAGTTAGCCCTTATTGCACTTTTAGGGGAAACTCTGTCCGTTTTTCCGTAATAGCATATATTTTCTTTTGGTTTCTCATTTATTGTTTTGTCTTATTTTTATTTGTACATCATAGCATGCATATAGGACCGCGTTAGAACCCAATTGTTCCCATTCATGCATTTCACATTTGCATCTCCATCTTGAGACGCCGAGAGTAGATCCTGGTCGGCTTAACCGAATCTAGTAGATTAGCGAACGGTTTGGTCGCCGGTGACATTTTCGGGTCGGTTCACGGGTGAGCCGAAACAGAGTGTTACACAATGTATGTCTAAATTTTTAATATCGAAAGGTACTGAAGGCAACTACTTGAAAGTATTTGGCTAATATAATTTTAAGTGGGCGTTTGGAAGTTTAAAGAGGGCTTAAGATGTATATTTTTTGAAGTGGGACCACTTGTTGCCCAATGGAAAATATTATTTTCACTTGTCCACCAAATACTGACACACGTCAAGACACACTTACTAGTGACAGTAAGCGTCCCTAGGTCTTTAGATTTTTTGTTTTATTTTTTTATTCTATTTCTATTTTTTATAAATTTTTTTATTTATATTATTTTTATGCCAATTAATCAATCAGACCCTTAGAAAATTTTTTTAATATATGTGTTTGGAATTTTTTTATATAAATATAAAATATGAAGCGAGTCAGTTGGGTCGGACGGACGCAAACCAAGAGATGAAAATAGCGTTTGACCGCGGGAAATATTGGCTCTAAACCTTGAACTGCCGCCATGGCCGCGCCGCCGACGAAGCTCGCCTACTTCGACGACACGCACCGCCTCCACTCCACCGCCGCCCTCCTCCTCCATCTCCAGGTCTCCCCGGCCCACCCCTTCTCAATCTCTCTTTAATTTGTGGTTTCTATTCGTTCGCCGTGTAGTGGAACCACCACCGCCCCTCACGATTTGGGCTCTCGTAGGTGGATGACGGGCGGGATGCGCTCATCTTGGACTCCACCATCTTTCATCCCCAGGGCGGCGGCCAGCCCTCCGACACCGGGACCATTTCCGGCGCCGGCAGTGGATTCAAGTTCCTCGTCGATGACGTCCGATCGAGGGATGGCGTTGTATGTCGCAATCTTTCCCCCTTTCTTGTTTTTGCGTTTTAATTCTGTAGGATTCTTTTCTGTTCGAATTGAGCTCGAGCTAGTATAATTTAGTACAAAATTTGATTTTGAGAACTAAAAGGTGTGTCGATTCCTGATAATGTGACATTCGTATGAAGTCATCTATTAACGCTTTGTGTTACTATTTGAAATTGTTATTGACTCCTGCTTTTTTATGATTTTTTTGTTAGAATCCTAATTTGATGAATGCCTAAAATCTAGTTTCTTCTATTGGTTCCTCCATAGAGCACAATTGAACTTGATTGTGCTTTGGACAGCCCTATTTGTAATTGAGCATATGGCCTTTCAAACGTCTCTTGTGTATGCTGATTGTTGTTTTCACCACTTTGGCAGGTATTTCATTATGGGGTTTTTGATTCATCTTGTGCTTCAAAGGTTGATGCGGGAATGGAAGTTTGTTTGTATGTTGACGGCGAACGCAGGAATCTGAATGCGAGGTGGTATATATATTGACAGGGGCTAGTTATTACTGTTGTTATTTCCTTGGTTTTGATTCGGTTTAGGACAAATTCCTTGTATTATGTTTCTTCAAGTTGGTTCAAATTTAATGTTGGAAGCGTTTAAAATGATTTCTGAGAATGAATTTTGCTGATGCTTTCTGTCTATATCTTCCTTTTTTTATTTTTTACCTCGTTGAAATTGGAAAAATGGATTTTGGCATCATTAGAGTCAAACATGTTGTACTCTGTCAGTTTCTTCTTCTTATTGAATCTGAGATGACAGTTTTTAACTGTTTTTCTTGTACATGTCTCTATAAACTCTGAGCTAGAGTATTACTTTATATATTATACTATTTTTTGACTAGAAAGTCAAGTCATGCATATGCAGTATACCATTGGTGGGCTTATTTGCATCTGTCCAGTATGAGTATCTCATCTTCTTGCTAAGTAACAAATAACAACTGATCTTAAGAATATGTTGTTGGGAAGTAGTTTTTCCCGTTGTATATATTGAGCAATTTATACTGGTTCTTTGGGCTAGAGTTTTTTAGATTTTTTTGGTAGTTAGATGACAGGTTGGTGTTGTCCTCACTTGTAGGCTCCATTCAGCTGGTCATCTGCTTGATGTATGCATGCGCAATGTGGGGTTGAATCACTTAGAACCAGTAAAAGGATATCACTTCCCTGATGGGTATGTCAAATTGTTTCAGCTATAAATTGATTCCAAGATATCATATTTATTTTCATGGTCTTATTGGATGGGTAAATATGATCTTCTCCTTTTGGTAAAACACGTCAGAGTGTAGAAAGGATATCTTTCCCAGAACAGTACTCTTTTTCTGGTACATATAATGAGTAAATTTGGGTACTTAGTCAAATTTAATTTGTCCAGAATCTTTTAACTTTCTGTTGAATTAGGAATTTTCTTTTCTTGAGTTGATAATTATCACTAAGTAGGTTGACAAGTCAGTCCTACCATTCAGTTTGTACTTTTCGGTATCTTCTTGGTCATTGAAGTGAGAAAAGTGTGACTTTGGACGCCGTTGTCATACCCAACTTATGTTTCTTGTTCCTAGACATTTTTACGTTTATATTAGGGTCCATGTCCTCTATCCTTTCTCAGGATAGGGTAGAAGAAGAGTAAGAAGAATGGACATCTTTGCATTCATTTTACCTGAACAGTACTGGTATAAAATGAACATTTTTATTGTTTTGATCAACATATGTTGCCTAGGAAGGATTCTTGACTGGATATGCCATGCTGCTGTGATCATGCAGGCCATTTGTTGAATACAAAGGTCTTATTCCTCAAAGTGTATTACAAACTAAACAAAGAGAATTGGAACGAGAAATAAATGCATTAATTTCCATCGGAGGAAAGGTGAATCATTCCTTTCAATTGTCATAACAGCATGTGTTCTCTTCCTGCATGGATGAAAAGTGATCACACTAAAGCATGTTTGTTTTTCAGGTAACTGCTGCAGTATTGCCATATGAGGAGGCTTCTAAGTTATGTGAAGGATCCCTTCCTGACTATATTCCTAAGGTAATTATATTTCATTTTAATTGGTTAAATTCATTTTAAATGTAAGGTTTCTGGTCAGTTTACTTCAGCCTGTTTGTTGTCTCTAGTTGTTCTTCTTCCCTTAAATTAAAGTGTTAGCATTTGTTGTTCCCTTCCCTATAATCAAATCCGTATTTCGAACCATTTGCAGTGTCATATATATGACGAAAAGTGTTTGACTAGTCTTTGACAAATGATAATGTAGGGCAGCATGCCTCGAATTGTGACTTTGGGGAACAACCCTGGCTGTCCTTGTGGAGGCACCCATGTTGCCGATATTGCAGAAATAAAAAGTGTAAAGGTGATTTTCATGACTTAAATATTATATTCTTCTTGAAAACTTCATGATGGTTGTGATATATCACTTTCCTCAAGTTTTAAAAAACTAAACATTTCCATCATGTCTTCTTCAGACTAGCTTTATCATTCTATGCTGCAAATTTTTGAAGAAATGACAATAATTTCTTTCTCTTGCTATCTTCCACGAGTTTGATCACCATGCTTGATTTTTCTTGTTTTAGGTTACTCAGATTAGGATGAAGAAGGGGTAACCAAGGTATCGTATGTTGTCGACAGCTAATTTTTCCAATTTTTTATACACGGCGGATTTATTTAGACGTGCCCAGTTCTGTAATTCTACCCCCACTGTGCTAGATATCTTCTTTTATTAAATCCGCTTTGTGGTTCATTATTGGGATAGATTATATTTTGTTCGCCTTGTTTAATTTTTGACCGTGATTAAGCAATTTATGTACCTGTAAGTGTTCATCAAACTTAAACTGCAACCTATTGGTAAGTGTAGAAAAGCAACCTGCCTTCGCCTCTTTCTACTAGACGATCCATTTTTGTTCCTTATAAGGCTGTGATCCTTTTTTTTTTTGTATTAACCGAGGAAGCTACTAACTACCAAATTTGGTAACTTGATATCGGCTTGTCACTGTGGCTTTTCTACTTGAATAAGTTTTTGACAAAAGGGAGATTCATTGGCCGGGTTTGTTGTCGAGCACCATCACTAATAAACAATTCCCACAACTTGTCCTCTAAATGTTTATTTTTTCTTTTTGAGAATGCTTATATTCTACAGTGAGACAGATGCATTTGTTTAGCAGCTGAAATGTAGAGAACTGCTATCTTCGTATAGCATTACCTTCTTAATCATGGTCCGGCACCTCCAACATCATCCCATAATCCCATGGCTATAATTATCCTACCCAGCTTTAGAAGAGTATTGATTAATTACATATTACAATAATTTTTATGTTAAATCATTTTAAGCGACAGGTCAAATAGGTAATGCATTCTTTATTGACCCTAATTCCCGAGGACTATAATTTTTGGGGCCTAACTATCAATTAGGTAGGTAATATATTGATTATTCCCTTGGTCCTCATTCCCCATTGCTTTACTACTATATTGATTTCGAAGGATTATTGATCACAATAATAATTACTAGATACCATAATAAAATAAAATGATAAAAAGGGAGTCATAACCGAGATAAAAATTTACAAAATATTAATAGCAAAAGAAAAAATTAAGGTGAGTTATTAATCAAATTGATTGAGTTTTTTTGGCCCTTCCCGATGGCCCGAATATGAAGGAGATTCCAGCAAGGGCATTTTCGTCAAATCAGCAACGCGTGTGTAGCCGCGGGAAACGCGCGCCTTTGTTTCTTGTTCCCCAAGAAAGAGGCGATCAATTTGGCGGGTACGATTTGGATTTGGATTTGGATTTGGATTTGGATTTGGATTTGGATTTGGATTTGGATTTGGATTTGGATTTGGAAAATCATTCCTAAAATTCCATCCTCTCAATCCCCACCCATCGGCACCTCTTTTTCGTTTTTCTCAATCTAAAAAAGTTACTTCTCTTACTCTTCCATTTTCATGTTTTGATACAGTTCTTCTCGCCTTTTTGGTCTGTTTAAATTCGACTAATTGTTGCTTAAAAGGCTTCAACTCGGTTCTCTTTTATTTGTTATGTACGTTGCCATTATGTGAGATGTATGATGCTGGTTGTTTGTTTTTCTGAGCATTCATTGGACTTAGAGTTGAATTAGTCAGTAGTGGGTGACAGAGAACGATTTAGAGCGCGTCTTTTGTCTGAGGAAAAAAGAATGAACGCAAATATAAGTAAAACGATTTTTTTAGATTTTTGAAAATTTTTTATTGGAAGTAGCTAATTTGTGTGTTGTTGGCTATTTCTAATTGTACTGTATAGATGATGATGGGCATGATCATTGTCTATGTGAAGGTTTGACATGGTTTTTATACTGCTACATTTGTTATGCTTTTACAATGGCGGTGGTTGTTATGGCATGTCAAAGCTAACGTCCAACGTAGCTGAATGCCCAAAGTTTTATAAATCCTCAAAGAACGAAGATTATCTGCGAAATTCTTTTTGGCTGTTTCCAACATTTTTTTCTGTTTGTAGGCATTCTTTAGCTTTGTGTTGGTCTAATCTGACAAGTAACTCTACAAGCAAAAGACTATGTTTGATGAGGATGATTATGATATAAATCAAGATGACTCATGTTGTCTTGTCTTTTTTTTTTAGCTTTTATTTTAAGATAAATCACATTCAGCTTCCTTTTTCGTTTTGCAGTGTCCAATTTTTATTTGAGAGGGAAGATTGAAGAATCATGAAGGAATCTTACACATATTCTGACAATCATGCAACCTAGTTTATTTCCGAGCCCAACTGGGAAATTTAAGTAAGTTTTCGCTATCGACGCGAAGTGAAAAAGGGTCTATTGATGTATGTGATGGTTCGACTGGATCATGGCCTGATTCTTATGAGACAAATAGGGGAATCGGAAAAAGAAGCAGTTCATTTTCGTGCCTTTCAGGGAGCAGTGCTAATGCTACTTTGGCAAACACAGACCTATGCAATGTATTGATTCTCCAAAATCATTTCGCCGTATTCCATCATCCCATCCTTTTCACGGTCAGATATCCTGTCTTCTTCTCTTCAAAGCTACTTATCATCCTCACCTAGTAGTTCATCTAGTCAAAATGGATTGCTAGGATGGGACCTTAAAACTTGTAAAGCAATGAGTGCTCCTTCTAGAACCAGTAGTTTTCTCAATGCTATGGAAGTTCAAGTAGCAGGAGGAGCTGCTGGTGAAGACAGAGTTCAAGCTGTTTGTTCGGAAGAAAATGGTTGGTTATTTTGTGCTATAAATGATGGATTCAATGGACGAGATGCCGCTGATTTATTGGCAGGAACTTTGTATGACAACACTGTATTTTACCTCAATCTGTTGGAACAGAGTTGTAAACAGCAGCCGGCCGTGGCTTCAAGTAATCCAGATTTTGATGGTTCCCTTCAATGTAAACTTGGGGACTCTAATTCTGGAAGAGAGTCAAATGATCATGACACGTGATTTATTTGGGCAAAAAGTTCTGGACAGTCTTCCAAGCGCGCTTACTCAGGCAGAAAATGATTTTCTGTACATGGTTGAGCAGGAAATGAATAATCGTCCAGATTTGGTGTCAGTGGGATCTTGTGTGCTTATTGTACTTCTTTATGACAAAAATTTGTATACAATAAGTTTAGGGGATAGCAGAGCTGTGTTGGCAACAAGAGAAGAAGGAATAAGTGATTAGAAACATGCACTTAGAAAGCCGTTCAAAATACTGAAGATCATTCTGTAGCCAATGCAGAAGAACGAATGCAGCTCCTCAAAGATCATCTGGATGATCCCTCAACTATTTTGTTTGACAGAGTGAAAGGAAAATTGAAGGTTACTCGTGCATTTGGAGTTGGTTATTTGAAAAGGGTATGGAAAATTACGGATCCTCTATAATTTGAAGAATTCGTTGTCGTGTGTAATTGTTCGCTAGTTCTATTATATCTGTAAGATGAGTTCCATTGACTAAATTCTAGTTTAAAGTAGTTTTGTGGAAAAACTAGATGTTGAAAGTGGTATTACTTCACAAATACTCATAGCCTAGGATGCTTATTTTATGCAGAGCTGCATGAACGATGCTCTGATGGGTGTTCTTCGAGTTAGGAACCTTATCAGTCCCCCGTACCTCGTACATCATCAGTAAGCCCTCGTTGCATTTTCACATGGTTTCTAAGGATGACGAGCTTGTGATGGTTGTAAGTGATTTTAAAACCTGTAATTTGATTCATGGCTTTATATAAACTGGTCGGTTCAATCGGTATATATTTTTGAATTAGTTTCGGGAGTATTGAGAAGACACTGGTTGTGTATTAGGAGCCATGAATGTCACGTATACTTGAGTATGTAATAATAACATTATCGGTACAACAGAAAAATAAAAATGATAACAAGTTATTAAATAACATTTTTTATAAGTTATTAGAATGAAGATGAGTAGCCTAGAGCTTTAGGGCTAGATTCAGGCCATTTGAGCATTTAGTATTTGTTTGAAGATTTTAGAGTATCTCATTTCTATGTATCTTACAGATTTCGAATCGTTGGATAGCCCTGTGAGTCCAATTTGAGTTGAGTTATAGATTTTCACCATATTAATTTGAGGGTTTTAAGGCCTATGTAACTTTTTTGCCTTAATTCCTGTTTATAAAGTCATCTTTAGGACTCGAGAGTAAGTTTTGAGTTTGGACAGTCTAGCTCGAAGCTTTCCACTCATGTGCATATTATATATGCCCTAAATAGACCCCACTAGGCTCGAGCATATTAGGTGTCCAGATTATATTACTTAGCACAATTTAAGCTGCCCGTCCATGTCAGCCCTAATTTCATCTGATATTTTTATCATAGATTTTCGTGATTTGTGAGGTTTACCTAACGCCACCGCCGCTGTAGCTTGCGGCAGGCGAGACTCAGGCTACCCTGCGGCCACAAGACTGGCACCATCGTGACCGGCTCGCGGCCGGCTATCACCGGCGCCCCGCAGTCGTTGCCGGCGACGCCGTGAATTTTACTGTTTATCACCGCCGCCGTCGGCCACTCGCGTGTGCCCGGCGGCATTTTCCGAGCTTCCCGGCTGTTTTCCTCCCAATCACCGACCGTCCACCGTCGACCACTGACCCAGACACCCTCCACATGGCGAGCGGATCTTTTGAGACCAGCCCCGCCGCCCGTCGTGGCCGCGATCGTCGCCAGCAACAACGTCGGCCGTGGAGGCGATTTCGCCACTTCCGGCCGATTTCTGGCCAGCCGACGGCCGCACTCCGGCGACCGTCACCGCCAGCGGATTCGTCGTCGTCCCCTCCGTCGATCCTGAGCTCCGGCGACCTCCGGCTCCCCGCCGGTAGGTTTTCCGGCGACGGGCAAGTTGCCGGCCCCTTTGACCGTTCGTGTGCCGTTTGCCCCTTTGCCCGTTTGTTGTTTACCCATGACCGTGCCCGTGACTAGGCCCTTGATCAAGTCAGCCCAGCCTAGTCAGACGATTCAACCCAGCCCAGGAGCTCGACTCGGAATATGTCAACTCCGGTCTGATGTGCCTGAGCCGGAGTGCGGCCAAGTGAATGTTTGTGCGAGCGAATATATATGGGGGTGTAAATGAGCCGAACTGAGTCGAGTATGGATGTGTTTGAATCTGATGTAATTTTTGACAAATATATTTGAGCTTATTTAAGTGCTTGATGAGCTTTGATGTATTATGGGTCGAGTTGAGCTTGTCCAAAATTTATGGTGTTTGGGCTTGGGTCGTGTTTAGCTCGCTATGTTTTTGAGCTGAGCTTAAGTCGAGCTTAAGCTAAGCGAATATTTGTGCTTGGTTCGTTCTCGATTTATATTGGATCAAAATTTTCTTTCCAACATTATATAAGTTTAATGTGACCTCAATAATATTAACGAGCCGAATAGAGTGAAGTATTTTTTCGAGTTTGAATATATCAAGCTCAAGTTTCGAGCCAAGCTGAGCCAAACACTCCTTAGCTCAAGTTCTGTTCGTTATTCAACAAACTATCCATTTTAAGCCAAGTATTTTTCGACCACAAAATTAACGAGCATGAGTACAAATCGAATTGAGCCGAATGTAAAATATTTACGAGGTAACTTGGTTTGTTTACACCCTATATATATACGGGTCATGACCCCATATATGGACGACAATACATCGTTTTGTCTTTTCTTTTTTTACTTAATGTATGTATGTTCTAAACTCCATATTGGAAAAAATAAATAAATTGTAGAATTGTAGGAAATCTTTAGAAGTTGGTGATCAGACAATGATGAATCTTGTTGGGATTTACTCACTTTGACGCTTCGATTGTTGGGATTTATATATTGCAATTTTGTTCTTCAGTTTTCTTTCCATATTAGTTACAAGGTCACTAGTTCTTTTGCTTGTGTAAATCATATGTCAATGTAGCCTTAGCGTAGACATTTATTTGTATAATGGTGAATGATTCTGTGGAGATAATTGTGGGTTTTAGGCGTCGGTCTGCTGAGAGATTCCGGATTTATGAACTCTTTAGCAACTGCAAGACATACAGCTAAGGTAAGCGGTTCTTACAACATTCATTCTTCTTGTCCTCAATCTTTTTCATATTTTCATATCGGTTTATCAGTCATGTGCAGTCACAAACAGCATCTACTTTCTGTACGAAGTATTGTTGGCAAACCTTCGAGGAACACACGATTGTGAGCACAAAATTTATAAATTTCCATGTCATATACATGTCTCTTCCCTTTGTTCGAATAACTTTAACAAATCCCTTTTTTTCTTTTTTCCTTTCAGTCGTAAATGCTGCTGTTGCTGGGTGTTGCTTGGGTGTTGTCTCAATTCCTCCTCATCTTGGTAGCTGCCGTTACCAATATTACATTTAAACTGAAGCACATAAATCACTTTGCATTTATGTGTAATTAAACTTTGTTCCTGCGTTGATAGGCATCTCTTTCTTTTGGAACTAAAAGCACGTATAAAAACGTCATTGTTTTATTTGCTTCAGAGTTTTAGGCATTTGATTCTGTGGCTTTACTTTTTGCTTGCCAAATTACCGAAACCTTATTGTTTGACTCGTGCTTACTCACATATGTATACATGTGATTCTTGTTTATAATATCATGATATTTAAGGGTGCATCATGAACAATGCTGTGGATGTTTAATGGTTTACCTGATTGTTGAGCTTTGTTTTTGCTCCTTTTTTAATGATTGATGTTTTAATAGTTGTAACTAACTATATTGTCTTATCATTCATTGGCAGGACCACAAATCCATCATCTTGGAATCCCTCATCTTGTAAACTGTATGGTTTGGGGAGCCTGTGGATTATTAGACTATAAACTTTGCCCCAGGTTGAATTACCAACAAGGTATATGTCCTTCCAACGAATTCACGAACAAATTATATGGGCCTCGCTCAATTTGTATTTACGGCTTCACAAAAGAACCGAACGTGTCTAATATGCCAGATGAGAAAATCTCGATGTCGCCAACTTGTGCTTCTGATGTCATCAACAATGTAAACAATAATACATGTTCACTTCTTTGCCCCAAGCGACCTAACTCTACCCTTGTCTCCTGCATTGAGCTTTTTGCCAAAAGGCTCATCACGACTGCAGCAATAGGAACCATCATAGGACATGGTAAGTTGTTACTCTTTTCTCTACTAATTATTAATATCTTCTCATTTCTTGCCTCTGTTTTTTTGTTTTCTCGCTATTGTCATTTCTGGGAAAAGATTTGAGTTTTTTTCTGTTCGACTTGTACATGACCAATTTATCTTTTTACAAAAAACAAATCCCTACATAGCTTTGAGAAAAAAAGCCCCACATAATAATGACATTAGAAGTTTATTTCATGTTTCCTAATCGTATTAGAAGTGTCTCCTTTGAAAGTTTTTAGTTATGTTAGACGTTGTTACCTTTTCTTGTTTAGAGTTTGTATTCGGAGAGACAAGAATTAGAAGTTGACTAATTAAGTTCCTTAGTTTATTTCCAAGCCCGGATAAAGGATGAGGGGTTTGTCATTTGTAATTGTATAGATCCTAGTTTAGGATCTATGCCGGCGACACCTTATGGGTATCAGGTGGAAGTTTATTTCCTATTCCTATTTACACATTAATTGTTGAATCCTTAGTTGAGTTTTGTTAGGAAGTCATTATGAAAGCTTCTTATTTCGGTTGTCTTATTTAGTTCTTGCCTATTAGAGGTTTCGGTTTTAATTGTCTTTATAGTGCCAGTTGCCCCTTTAGTCTCCATATGTTGAAAAAAGTAATTAGTTGGACACTGTAGTTTGATAATTGGTAGTTGGCGATTAGAATTAGTAGGAAAAAGAAAATAGAAAAAGGGAAGACAATTGGGGTGGAAGTGCAAAAAAACAATGTATTGGGTTCATATTTTAAAAATGGAAATCAATCCTCTTCCTAAACCATTCTGAGCTCAAAGCGCTTCTTCCTCTCAAACTCATCTTCTGATTTTTCTGTTTACTTCTTTCCCACTCTATTATAGTCTCACGCTCTTCATCGCTTTAACTCTTTCTGTTCTACTAACTTTTCTTGTAATTCTTCCTTCCCCTCCAAGTTTTCATTGTATTCTTACTTCTCCAATACCAACTAATTTCAAATTCTTCAAGATTTATCATTTATATGTACATGCATATGTGTGCACGCGCGCACACACAAAAACAAGGAGTCGATCCAATTACATCTAGCCATTCCTCTGCGATTGAGGTTGTGAGCTTGGACAATATTTAATCCTTCCATTCAATTAGGTGAATTGTTTTTTTAATTTGCAAGGAGTGTAGTATATATGCTTGCACGCTTCCCACTAAAATTATTTTCTGAATACCTATGAATATGCATGTCTCAATTGGTCAGGAGGAGAAGGGCTCATAGCATCTTTTCAAAATGCTGATTCCTTGACCAAGGTAGGTGGACTATATTGAAATGTTATTTCGAAACCTCTTTCCTTTTTCTTTATTTTATTGCTGTTAGTATGTATCATGGTTGCACGAATCGGCCGATTCCGTGCGGAATCGGCCGATTTAAATCGGATCGGCGTCGCGCCGATCCGATTTCGGGGCCGACTCGGTCGGCCCCGAATCGGGTCGTGAATCGGCCCGTTTCGGCCGATTCCGACCGATTTAACTCGGAATCGGAATCGGCCGATTTAAATCGGAATCGGTTTTTTATGAA
This sequence comes from Piper betle, assembly GCA_033002965.1. NCBI lineage: Eukaryota > Viridiplantae > Streptophyta > Magnoliopsida > Piperales > Piperaceae > Piper > Piper betle. The sequence goes on along the minus strand of JAURVB010014404.1, from coordinate 26,013 downwards.
ATTACCAAAATACCCTAGGTATAATTTTTATTAAATTATTTAAGCATGGGTAAAATGGTAATTTGGATTTAAAAACCTAAATCATACCCTCCCCCCGATTCCGCCGCCCGACTCCGACCTTCGCTCCGCCGCCCTCCGCCGCGCTTGCGCCGTCCTCCCTCGGCCGTCCTCCGTCCGACCAGGCCACCGCCGCCCGACTCCGACCTCAGCTCCGCCCTCCGCCACGATTCCGCCGCAGCGTTGCGACCGCCGCCCGAACTCGGGTTCCGCCGGCCGACGCGAGCGCCGCGATTCCGCCGTGAATCTGCCGTCCGACCGCCGCCTGTTCGTCCGACCGGGCTGCCGACATCCTCCGACATCGCCGCCGCGAGACTCGCCGCCGACCGGGCCGTCGGCGGCGGCGGGGGTAAGAGTGGCATTTTCGTAATTAAAAGTTGACTCGAGTCTAACTCGAGTCAAAAATAATAATTAATTCTAAATAATTAAAAAAAATCTTAAAAAATATTTAAAAATATCATAAATTATAATACACAGAATAATATCAAAATAACATCAATATCCAATTTTAATATATTTATATTATAAATTGTCAAATTATTATATATGACCGATTAAATTAATTTGGACCGATTCAACAAAACCGATTCCTGGCCGATTCAGACCGATTCCGATTCCGATTCCGATTCACGGGAAAACCGATTCCGATTCCGATTCCGATTCATGCAACCATGGTATGTATCAGATACATTCTCTTTTAACCTATCTACTCGTGATCTATCTTTGACTTTTTTTTGTGTTTATCAGTTTTCTGCAATAGCTGGTGGAATTTTGGCTTACTCGGTCTTATTTTTGTGGGAACTACATGGAAAAGATAATGGTATTGCCTGCGGTTTTCTTATCATAGCAGAAAAATGCATTTTCCTTGTGTTGGCTAACTTTTCAATCTATGTAAGAGCAACAAATTTAAACCCCTCTTAGTAAAATATGGTCAATAGCCAACTCTTCAAATTTAAGGCCTTACTGTTTTCTTTAGAGAGAAACAGTTTGTAAAAAGCCAACACAATAACATCATTAACACGATAAATAGAAGAAGATGAGATTATTTGCATAACAAATAAAACATGCCATGCACATGAAACATCACAATTTGTCAGCAGTTGCATCTGCCAAATGGAACGATCTTAGAAACATGATTCAACGTCAAAGGTCTGGCATGTCATTCTTTAAGGAATATTATGGCACCGCTACCCACAATTCCTGATCATGAATGATTTCTATGCGACTTATGGACATGCATGTATTCTACCCATAATGCCAACATTGTTGAACAGAGCAAAGCAAACAAGTATTCCACCAGAATTTTCAGTGGTAGCCCTCGCAAAAGAAAAAGAGGTATTCGAAATCATTGTAAATACTTCACCAAGCTTGGCGAGTATGTTAGTTTCTCTCTAAATATTGCCACGTTTCTCATTTGATTCAGCTGTTCTGCTAGTAACACTTTCGGACTTACAGAGTTTGTTAAAAAACAATGAAGGTCAATTTTCTCCTGCTAGTAAGTTCCCTCTCGTGACAATTTATGGGCATGTTATGCTATGTATTCTTCAAACGCATCATTAACACATTTCATACTCTATAAACCTTACAAATAATATACCTCATTTGCTTATAATAAAAAAATCTTCCGCATGGTTTAAACTCTCATGACCACTCTGTTCGTACTATGCATGCACATAACATTGTATTCATTTTTTTCAATCAAACTTTAATAGTAGAGAACCAATAACGTACCAGCCACCAATAACTTTAATAGTGATAATGTTTTTACCACTAGTATATACAACTCAGGAATTTATGATCTGTATAATTTAAAATTATACCTTAGTCTATTCATGAATTAGAACTTCATCAACCTCTTGACAGTCAGAATGTAGGTGCAGGCGAGTTCTGCAACTGAAATACCTAAAAGCATAGTGGGACGATCAATTACAAGAAGTTGCTGAAGTGGAATTAAAAACCACAAACTATATCATTAATGCATCAGACGATTGGAAATTCATACAATCGATCGTAACTTGTTTATGTGCACAAAAAATATTATAAACGCGAAGATACGCAGTGCTGGCATACCTGTTCTTCTTTGGCTCCATTCTTCATCCAAATTACCCCAGTATCTCGAATAGTTTGGATGTAAAAATCAACATATCTTTGCGCCATGAAAGTCCATGGCATTTTGGGAGTACATGAAGAACAAAAAGTGTTAAAGAGTAGCAACGGCTGTCAATTGGATTGTGCAAACCATGGAGTACAACTGCTGCGTGCAAAGTTTGCAAACCACAAAAACAAAATGGCTCATCTCTCTCTATAAAAATCTATATCATAAACAAAGACAGTGTAAACCAATGGTTTTCATTACCAAATAGTCAATTACGTAGAATAGCTAAAACAGTAGATCAGCTTCTCTATTGTCTTATACAACCAAGTTGGTGGCAAAATAAGCTGCTAAAGAATAAACAAAGTGAAATTGAGATATCTAATGATATAATGGCTTACTTTGTGTGGTATGCATGCCAGATATGGGATTTATACTGCAAACTTTTGAGACAAATAGGTTTATGATAGATGGTAAAGCAAGGTTTGCACATAATCAGATAAACTACTCTACATACACATCTTATTAACAATGGAGGCTAGGCTTGTTATCAACTTCAAGACCCATCAATACTTAAAAATGGTATGTGTTGGGATTAACCAAACAAGTTAAATATAAATCCCCTATTTCAATACATAAGGATAAGAAGTACCAAATAAAATGAGAGATCATACAAACAATTTTATGTAAAAAACCCCAAATTTGAGAAAAAACCACGGGGCAAACGGCTAGATCAAATTTACTATATTACAATTTTGATACAGAAAATATCCACAGGAGAACAAACTCCTCAATATTAATTTACTGTACATTTTACAAAATTAATATTGGCTACGAAAGAAAATAAAGAATTACGGATTACAAATAAGAACTTGGCGAAGTTACTATTGACGATTGCAAGCCAATCTCAATAAAACATTCATCTTTTTTCAATCCACATAATTTTCTTTTTCCCTTTGCAGCAGCAGTTCCAAAACCAAAAAGCTAAAAACTAAAGAAGAAAAACGTTGTACGTTGCTTTTATTCTTTTCAACTAACCAAATCTAGAAAATCTCGATTTTTGTCTAAAACATGGTTGCAATTTCATATAGTTACAGAGGAGGGACAACTTAACAAACCTCCCTTTCCCGACTCCATGAAATACCTCTAGCTAGCATAGGAAGCTCCTCCATCCATGCCTGTTTCATTCCTGTAGTAAACATGTTTCTCCTTTGACACAACTTTAGCTATCATGTTTGAAACATTTCTTTTAGTATGAACTTTTGTCAGATCAAGAGATTTACTTTCCAACACCTCTCTTATCCAGAGATATTTCACATCAATGTGCTTGCTCCTTAAATAAAAACTTGAATTCTTATTCAGGTGAATTGCAATCTGGCTTTCACAGTGTATAATGTATCTCTCCTATTTAATGCTAATTTCATTCAAAAATCTCCTCGTCCATAACATCTCCTTGCAAGCTTCGGTAGCAGCAATAAATTCTGCTTCAGTTGTGGATAATACAACACACTTTTGCAACCTAGACTGCCAAGACATAGCCCCATTAACAAAATTAATAATAGACCCAGATGTTGACCTTCTTATCTCCAAGTCACCAGTCACCTGCCATGTCTGTATCGGTGTAGCCAACCAACAAAGGTTTATTACTTCCAAAACACAAACACATTTTGGATGTACCTCTCAAGTACCTCATTATCCATTTAACTGCTTGCCAATGTTCTTTGCTCAAATTTGCTAAATGTTTATTAACCATTCCAACTGCATATGCTATATTCGGCCTTGTACAAACTATAGCATACATCAAACTACCAACCGCAGAAGCATAAGGGACCTTTGCCATTTCCTTCAACTCTGTTTCACTTAAGTCACTTTTCTTCAACTTGAAGTGACCCCCAAGTAGAACTCCAACCGGTTTTGCATCTTTCATGTTGAATTTTTCACGTATCTTTTCTATATACTTTTCTTGTGACACCCAAAGCTTTCTAGCTACCTTGCCACGCCAAATGGACATCCCCAAGATTTATTTTGTCTGTCCCAAATCCTTCATTGCAAAGGATTTGTTCAAGTTCTTCTTTAAACTTGTAATCTTGGCTCCATCATGTCTTACAATCAACATGTCATCCACATAAAGTAATAGAATAATAAAGCCACTATCATTAAACCTTTTGATAAACACACAGTGATCAGAAACAGATTTTTGTACCCATTCTTTTCCATAAAAGAATCAAACTTTTTATACCACTATCTAGGAGCTTGCTTCAAACCATACAAACTTTTTTTAGTCTGCATACCATCTATTCCTTTCCTCTGACTTTAAAACCCTCTGGTTGTTCCATGTATATGGTCTCCTCAAGATCACCATGAAGAAATGCCATCTTCACATTTAACTGTTCAACTTCCAAATCCAAACTTGCAGCCAAAGCCAAAATAATTCTAATAGAAGGCATTTTAACAGCAGGAGAAACAAATTTCATCGAAATTAATACCTTTCTTCTGTCTGAAGCCCTTCACCACTAACCTTGCCATGTACCTTGGTTGTGTGTTGTTTTCTTCATATTTAATCCTGTAGACCCATTTGTTCCCCTTAGGAAGATCCACCAACTCATAGGTATGATTATCATGCAAAGATTTCATCTCATCGTGCATTGCCTTCAACCACTTCTTCTCACCTCCTAATTCAGTAAATTACTTGTTACCATGTCCATTGCGAGTTTTCTAGCTAGAGCAGCATTGCTCAAAGAGATCACCAATGTTTCCTAACTCTCTGGCAAAGTGTTGAGGAGTCGGATAGCTTGTCATTCCTCATCTAGAGTCATCTTCATCCTGACAAGTTGAGTAATATTACTCTTCATCTCATTGAGATGCTCACTTATGTCAGTTCTATCCTTATACCTCAAATTCACCAATTTCTTTATCAAAAGGGTTTTGCCAGCAGTATTCCTCTTATAAACTTCTTAGAGTTTATCCTATATTGCTTTTGAGGACGTCAATTTAGAAACATGGTGATACACGACTTCATCTACCCATTATCTCAAATAGGCCATAGCCTTCCTATCCAACTTATTCCGGTCATTTTCAGCCACCTCTGCCTGTTTCTGACCAGTGATGGGTTCATACAAATCTTTAGAATATAAATGATCAATCATCTTTCCTTTCTAATAGTGCCAGCTACTCGACCACTTAAGAGATATCATCTTAATATACTTCCCATCAGCTATCTTGTTAAAATATAAATCAAAGGCACACGAACTAGGCTCTCAGTAATTTCGTTGAACACTTAGTGGGTAGAAAATATCAACAACCAAACGTTGCAAACCTCTTGGCTCTGATACCACTTGTTGGGATTAACCAAACAAACCAAATACAAATCTTCCATTTCAACACATAAGGATGATAAGTACCAAACAAAATAGAGAGATCAGACAAGACAATTTTACGTAGAAAACCCCAAATTTGAAGAAAAAACCACGGGGCAAACGACTAAATCAAATTCATTATATCATAATTTTGATATAAAAAAGATCCACAGGAGAATAAAATCCTCAATATTAATTTACTGTATTTTCTACAAAATTGGTATTGACCAAGAAAGAAAATAAAGAATTACGAATTACAAATAAGAACTTGGCGAAGTTATCATTGACAATTGTAAGTCAATCTGAATAAAACATTCACTTTTCTTCAATCCACATAATTTTCTTTCTCCCTTTGTAGCAACAGCTCCAAAACCCAAAAACCAAAGAAGAAAAGCGTCATATGTTACTTTTATTCCTTTCAATTAACCAAATCTAGAAAATCTTGGGTTTTGCCTAAAATAAAATTACAATTTTATGTATTTACAAAAAAGGGACAACCCAACAATAGGATCATCAACACTAGGGTTTTTTGTTCTCTCTAAACATTCAAGTCACAACTTTAAGCATTCTCATTATTAACAATGAAAAGGCTAGGCTTGTTACTGCTCAAATTAAAAAAAAAAGAAAAACTCTCCAAGAGTGCCATTATTTAGAAAACCCAGCAGTAACACTGATATTTTAATAAAGATCAGCTTCATACTATTATCATCACCAACTATGGGATGGATTATAAACTTCACATAATATAGCCCTAAACATGGGACTTTCAGTAGTGCTGATGACATTGATAAAAGTCATTTTGAATATGATATAATGTTTTACTAGGCGCTATCATGAAAACAACAGAGTATGAAATTAAAAAAAGGTTCAAAAGAAAAGAAAAAATTACAAGTAGTGGAGAGAATGTGAATTGAGCTGATAACCTTGGTAGTCATTGATGGAGGCATTAGATAAAACATCATCAAGTGGAAATAAGCAAAAATGCATCGCATATGCACCAAAAAGGTTATAAAAAACATTTGACGCATTAACTATATGAACCATAGCATTGATTATTTAAGAAGAATGGCAAAGAAGATAAAATATCAAATTAAAAAATCAAGACCTACCAATGCGACTACTATTCAATTCTAAAATTACACACAACCAACATATCTAACTCAAGTGGATTCAGAATCATCCTAATTGATACTATCAAAATCAACAAAAAAATTTCCAAGAAAAAACCAGAATATAAAACATAAAAATAAGTTGGAATAATTGAAAAGGGCAGCTTTACTTTTTGAAAGAAAAACAAAGTTGAACAGAACTTGTAAATCTTTGTCATTTGTATTTGCATTTATCAACAAGATGAAAAAAATTGCAGTCCAAGATCTTGAAGAAGTAGACATTGGACAACATCCAACAAAAAGAAAATGTAAATTTTCTACATAATCCTCCTACCTAACGTTGATTCTATACACACTCAATTTTTTGAAGTGGTAATTACCATCTTCCAATGTAAGCTCGTTTTTCTTCCTCCATCGAAGAATAAGTATCAAGAAATCAACCATGATGCACAGGAACCAAATAACACCGTTTGTTTTTGTCCCACTTCAATTTAGTCAAACATACATGCACTTCAATTCAATCAACCATACATGCAGACATAGCCTGGCTATATGTACCGATAACAAGCTGGCATCATTCGCTTTAATAGTGAACACATTTTACAATTCTTCAACCATTTAAACAGAGATTCTACGACATGACGAGGTAGGACTCTGATAATTTTAACAAAAATCATGGTAACCAGGGTTGATATTGTGAAAATATGAAATGGGGAGGGCACGAGGCTTCGATAATGTGGCAAAAACACGTCGTTGCGATAGCGACCGAACAGCAAATGTTGACGTGAGTGGAAGTAACTCCTTACCAAATTTGTTCTAATTGTCCACCAATGTGAGGGAGAAGAAATGCTCCGCGTGGATGAGGAATGAGAAGCCGCTGATGGGGGACGATGAGGTGGAGCCACTGGTGGTTTGCCAGTGGATGGCTGAGGTAAACCCAATGCGGAGTTGTGGTTGCATTGGGGGCAACCAGCCGTGACATTGCAGTCCTTGGAGGAAGCGATGGGATCAGAATTGCAGCGGCGGTGGAGGTGGAGCAATGGCTGCCATGGCACGAATCAGGGGAGAAGGTCACACAAATCAGGGAAGAAGGTTGCACGAATAAGGGAAGAAGGTGTTAGAAGGTCGGTCATGGATGTCGAATGTAAAACCCCGGAAAAAATAATTAGTTTATTTTATTTAGGGTTTTATAAATCTTAGAACAAACCATAAATATTTTTAAGAATCGATATCATTTATAACCCATTCGTATTCACTTAATAGTAAGTTTTTGACTTTTCATTATCACATAAATAATATAGTTACGAGTGATTACGTTCTTTTCTATAAAATTTAATATAATGACTTCTTAAATTCCACACATATTAATAAAATTTAATATAATGACTTCTTGAATTCCACACATGTTCTTTTATATATAGGAGAGTTCTATTGTTAAATGAAACATCCTCAGTATAGCTTGTGAGCACATTTGGCTTTAGAAAAATTACATTCATATTAAGATTATGTGTCATAGTTGTGGATGCCTCATCACAATTTCAGGTTTGTATAATTACTTGAAATGTTATATATTTCGATTTTGGAGTCTTGGTCGGCCTGACTCTACATTTGATCACTATGCGCCGAGTGCAACCAGGGTCAAAGAATTGGCTTAGTCCAACATAGGGCAGTACCCTTAAAAAAATTATTATGTGGGAGTTTTGGTCGATTTGAGTTCATATTCGACCACCATGCACCGAGCGCAACCAGGGTCAATGAATTGACTCAATTTGACATAGGGCAGCACCCCCTGAAAGATTAAATACCTGTCATCATGCCGAAAGGAGGGATGATAGGGCGCAGTGGCGCAAGACATGTGATTGTAGCTACAGGCCAAGGGCCACATAGCGTGTGTGTGCATACAAGGGAATTTAGCTTGATGGGCGGCCACCCTCCCAGCATATTAAGAGCTCAACATAGGCTTATAATCACTAAAGACGTAATTCAGATGTTGTGGGGAATATATAATTGTTTCTTGTAATTATACGACTTAGTGTTTTTTATCACTAATGCGGAATTGCCTCCATACGTATGAGCATGGAAGGATAGGCAGAGTCGGGACAGCTGGAGGACTCTATTATTGGACTATTCTTTTCTCGAGATTGTTTGCATGACCGTGGGCTTTTAGTTGGGTTCATGGGATTTAGATTATTCTGAGCATTTATATATTAAATTTATTGTTGTGGATTTATTAAAAATATTGAAAATTAATAGCAAACTAATTTATGAGACACTTAGTTTCATATAGTAACACTTGGCTCGTGGCTCAAACGGGCGGGTCGTTACATTGGAACGTCAGGCTCTTTTCGAGTGAAGATGGGGAGGAATGCGAAAATGCTAAGAAGTGAAAAATGATGACAACTATAAGAAAATAATACTTACACAAGAAAATAATATTTATACAAGAACAACTTTAAGTGATATTATATTTTTAATAATACATTTATTGATTTTTAAATAGAGCTTGACATGCGCTGTTACTGATAAGTTCATCACATTGATGATTTTTATGATGCAGGATTAAGCGTGGATGAGTTGGTAAGTGTAGCTGTTGGTCGGAGAAGAAAATATGATGATGATGTTACCGTAGTGGTAATTATTGTGGGTAGCAATCAAAGCAATAAAAGAACAGGTTTAAGTGATAATATATATATAGATTTTTTATACAATCAAATTATTTTCATTGTTTTCTCAAATCTGATTGTTTTCTTATAGTCGTCGTCATCGTCATTATAGTCATCATCGTCATTATAGTCGTCATCGTCATTATAGTGGTAAAAAATCAATAAATATATTATTAAAAATATAATCACTTAAAGTTGTTCTTGTATAAGTATTATTTTCTTGTGTAAGTATTATTTTCTTATAGTCGTCATCGTCTTTTCGCTTCTTAGCGTTTTTGTGCTACTCTGCTGTCCCCGCCTCCACTTGAAAAGAGCCGACTTTCAGGCATCCATGACCGACCTTCTAACACCTTCCGCCCTGATTCGTGAGACCTTCTTCCTTGATTTGTGCAACCTTCTCCCTTGATTTGTGCCATGGCAGCCATTGCTCCACCTCCACCGCCGCCGCAATTGCGATCCTATCGCTTCCTCCAAGAACTGCAATGTCATGGTTGGTCGCCCCCAATGCAACCACAACTCCGCATTAGGTTTACCTCCGCTATCCACTGGCAAACCGCCGCCAGCTCCACCTCATTGTCCCCCATCAGTGGCTCTCATTCGGAGCCATTCTTCTCCCTCACATTGGTGGACAATCGGAACAAATTTGGTAAGGAGTTACTTCCCCACTCACGTCAGCATTTGTTGTTCAGCCACTATTGCAACGACGTGTTTTTGCCACATTATCGAAGCTCCCTGCCCTCCTCCATTTCATATTTTCATAGCATCAACCCTCGTTACCATGATTTTTGTTAAATTTACTAAACTCCTACCTCATCATATCGTAGAATGTCTATTTAAATGGTTGAAGAATTGCAGGAATGTGTTCAAAGCGAATGATGCCAGCTCATTATCAGTACATATAGCCGGGCTATGTCTGCATGTATGTTTTGACTGAATTGAAGTGGGACGAAAACAAAAAAACATGTGTTATTTGATTCCTGTGCATTATGGTTGATTTCATGATACTTATTCTTCAATTGAAGAAGAAAAGGGAGCCTACATTGGATGATAGTAATTCCACTTTAGAAAATAAAGTAGATGAATAGGCTTAGCCTCCTTCAAGGCATGTCAAGGTGGAGCCATCTTTGAATCTTTAAAAAAATTGAGTCTCTTCTTGTTATTGGAGCAAGGAGGATTATGTAGAAAATTTACACTTCGTCTTTTTGTCATCGTCATTATAGTGGTAAAAAAAAATATTAAAAATATAATATCACTTAAAACTGTTCTTGTATAAATATTATTTTCTTGTGTAAGTATTATTTTCTTATAATCGTCATTGTCTTTTACTTCTTATCATTTTCGCACTCCTCTTAGAGTTTTCGCACTCCTCTGCTGTCCTGCTTCACTCGAAAAGAGCCTGACTTTTCGGCATCCATGACCTTCTAACACCTGATTCATGCAACCTTCCCCCTATTCGTGCGTGCGACCTTCTTCCCTGATTCGTGCGACCTTCTCCCCTGATTCGTGCCATGGCAGCCATTGCTCTACCTCCACCGCCGCCGCAATTCCGATCCCATCGCTTCCTTTAAGGACTGCAATGTCATGGATGGTTGCCCCCAATGCAATCACAACTCCGCATTGGGTTTACCTCAGCCATCCACCGGCAAACTGCCACTGGCTCCACCTCATCGTCCTCCCATTGACCGTATAATTTTGATCAATATAATGTGGAATACGACTCGGTCATTCCAGTCCCCTCCCTTCACCACTAAATCGTGGGCATGACAAGCACAATCAAGTAAAAGCTGAAACAAAAAATGTAACTTTGCATTGAAAACATCAAATATAAAGTTATCCAAAATATTCCAAGACTAAAAACCACCACATATGATGCTTATCTATTACACATCTTATTATGGGACTATTAGTTCACCTACTATGACCACTCTCTATACTTGTACATAATAATAAGGATTAAAAACACTTCGTATGAACTTTGTAACCCTGTAGGTCTGATTGCTTTCTCTTCAAGACCTCTAAAAAAAACTTTTATATATATATATATATATATATAATACCATCAACACAGCAGGGATTTCTACTTGACTTTCAAAAGTTTAAATTAACAGAACTTTTTAAGTATTAATTACAACAGCCATAAACAAACAATATTTACAACAGAACTTTTATTCACAGCAGAACTTTTAAGTACTAATCACAAAAACCATAAGCAAACAATGTGTTGTGGAAGATCAGTCGTAACTGCAACCACGAACGTATATAAAATGAAATAAAAATAAATAGCCTATCTCTGAGGCCAGCATAAATAATATAACAGAAATAGATATATATAGCCTAGCTCAGAGGCGAATCATAAAATAAACCTAAGATCTAGCCTAACTCAGAGGCGTTCGAAATAGAATTACCAATTGTGAAGCTTTATTTGCTTGTAGAACTTACAGTCACTCTTGGTGAAAACACTTAGTAAATCCACTCGTTACTCACTCACGTAAATATAGTACAAATATACATATAGTATACAGACAGATACAGATGTATATGTACACAATACAGATTCAACACAAATACATACTCAAACTGTACAAACAGATACTGTTCAGATCAAAAACAAAAATTTTTTTACACCATCGAAATCATCGATCGAAACAGTAACGAAAATAAAGTAGGAAGACGACGAACAGAGGGAACGAGCGAAGAAAAGAAACTGACACGACGTTAAAGCTAAAGGAAAAGAAGAATGCGACTCTTAAAGAAGATTCCGTTTATAATATAAACTTTGAAACTATATTATAAACAAAACACAGACGAAAATTATAAACAAAGGACAGACGAAGGGTTATAAACATGTGAAGGAGAAGAAAGACAGAAGGTGGAAAGATGCGAAAGATGAAAGACAGACGGCGGAAAGATGCGAAAGATGAAAGACAGAAGGCAAAGGAGAGTTTTCGGATGCCTCAGCAAAGAGAACTGAGTTCTCATTTATAGATGCGAAAAGGTAAGCTGACCGATAACTTGGGTATCAGATAACCTATGGGGTCCACAACTAACTTCAGGAGTGGGGTCCACGGTGGGGTCCACGACTAACATCAGTGGGCTCCACCTTTGGAATAACAGTGGATGGAGACAGACAGGTAGACACAGAAGGGACAGAGATACCAGCATCAACCTGGACAGTACTCCAAGGAGAGGTTTTACTTATCAAGGGTTGAGAAGATGATTGTTGACTGTCAACCAGTTTTGTAGGATAAGGAACTGGAGACGGTGATTTGGCAATACTAGGGCAACGAACTGTTGTATGCCGATATTGACCACAACAAAAATATTTTGGTCCAAGGTCAAAATCAAAATCTGCATCTGGAGCTTCAGTACAAAGAAGCGCTGTGTGGCCAATATTACCACAAAGTGTGCATTGTAAATCTTGAAGATTCCAAGGCGATTGCGCAAATTGAGAATCTTTCTTCAACTTGTCTTTCACTAAAATCTCATTATTGCCGATAGGCTCAATAGCGATCCATCTTTGCACTTTAGGAACAACTCCATAAGAGTGAAGGATATGGGCTAGACGCATAGCTTCATCTTGAGGTATTCCTGGAGTATCTTCATTTAACTGCAAAAACCAAGAATAAATGTTATGTGAAAGTGCTGGTGGGAGCACTGGAGTGGATGGAACCAACGGAACAGGAACTGGCTCGAACAACATGGCTTTTGTAACACCCCGTTTCGGCTCACCCGTGAACCGACCCGGAAATGTCACCGGTGACCGAACCGTTCGCTAATCTACTGGGTTCGGTTAAGCCGACCCGGATCTGCCCTCGGTGTCTCAAGATGGAGATGCAAACATGAAATGCATGGATGGGATGCGTGGGTTCTAACGTAGTCCTACATGCATGCTATGATGTGCAAGCAAAACAAAACCATGCAATGGCAAGAAATTTTTAATTAAAAATTATCCACAACGTATATAAATATTTTATCAAAATATAATAAAACATGATAATCTACTGTAACATTCATCATTATCTCTTTCGTTTCAATTGAACCGAGCTTGAACTCCAAACTCACTACTCATTCACATTTATCCATTCATTTCATATCAAGCAATTTATCTAAACAAACACATCAAAATTATCATTCACGTAGCAATAACACACCGTCATTATAGATTACACGCGGCATGTACATGTGTGAGTGGTTCCGTGCTGCTCCTCCGCACGTCGGACGCCGAGGAGCGCCGAATTCGAGCTCCGAGACGCGCGACGGAACCCTAGCCGTCGCCGATTGCCGACGACGTGAGGTATAATTACCTCCGATTGAGTTATTTAAAATTGAATATGATTGTTAGCATAGCATGCTAGAATTAACTAGTTGTCATGATGAATGTTAGCACAGTATGCTAGATTTGATTAACCGTCATGAGTAATGCCTAATTATGAGTAAAGGGATGATTGTATGATTTGGGTAATTGCGAATGAACAGTAAGTGATCTAATGAGGTAGATCAAGTCTCAGCATGATAAGTGATCACGAGATAACTTAGAAAAACACAGTAAAATTGGTATGAATAGAACGAGTTAGGATTATTTACTTTTATGATTATTTGATTGGTCATTGTGATGGATGATGATGGTATTGTGATTGTGATGTTATTGAGTTTGATGCATCATTTAGTTAGCGGGCGTTAGTATTTAGTTTTGATGTGTAGGTACGAAGTAGGAGCTCGCCGCCTAGGCGCGATGACACGCTTGGAGCTTCTACCAGGTCCGTTTAGGACTCGTCTGTTTTAATCTTTTCTATTGTATGTTTGATTTATTGTCTGCAGGACGGGTTAAGTGGCGTTTTATCGGATCCCACTTAACTCGGGCCATTTAATCGAACATTTTCCGGATTAATAACCCCTCGAGGATGAGATCCCTCGAGGTTGATTTCGAAAACAAGATCCACCAAAAGTTGCCTTCGGGCCTATTATGTAACTCCCTACCCAAGCCTATATATATATATAGTTTTCGTGTTTCTAGTGAGACGAGAGATGGAGAAATCGACTGCACGTACCATGCAGAGGATGCCGTGACAGTCAAAGCGGGCTCTGGATTAGTGCCAGCGGACTGTTCCATTCCCGAGGGATCCTGACAACTCCGCGTTTGAGTTCCTCACACCCGGAGAACGTGGAGGTTTACGGGTACTGTTTAGTACAGCGCATGTCCGGACTTGTGGTTCAAAGGGTACTAAAGGCGACTGCCTGAGAGTACTCGGCCTTCGTGCTCAAGGCCAGGAGAAATATGGAGGTAAGGAGAGGGCTTAGGATAAAGTTTCATGAGAAGTACTGAAAAAGAAGTGCCGAGAGCGGCACAGTACCAGCAGCAGATCAGTTAGTTCGGGATGCTACCGGGTCTGCAGCCCAGTGGCTCCTCAGTAGTGCCCTTCAGAGTGTTCTTGAGGAAGTATATGGTTTTCTTTCATATGAGAGTTTGCTCTCATAGCCAGCTTGTTATAGTTATTTTATTTTCCGGACCAGTAACACTTGTTACTGACGTGTTTTTATACTATATGTAGGTAATAATCACGAGTTGGAGGAGCCAGCTTGGACGGAGGAGCAATGAGGTCTTGTACACACACACATGTTAGATTTCTGAATGTTTAATATTGTATTATTATGTTATTATATTGTGAATGACATGAGTAAATGTTTGAGCATGATGATATGATGTGAATGAAATGCTAAGACACGATAATAGAATGCAAAATATGATCAGAGTTGCGCAGCGGAAGCGTAGTGGGTTGAGACCCGAGCTTCAGAATGAATACGTTATAAATGAGATTTTGTGTGATTGTTAATGCATGCTGATATATTTGTATATATATTATTTTGACAGGGTGGGCCCATACTTGCACTTTTAGGGGGAGACTCTGTTAGTTTTACTTCAGAATTTTCATCGATTTTGCTCGTAATTGTGATGGTGTGAAATTTAATTTGCATGTCATTCATGTAGTACCATGTTAGGATTTTGTGCATGCATTCATTCATGACAGATCGTATCTTCATCTTAAGACGCCAAGATTGGATCTGCACGAGTTAGGTTCGCGTTAGCAGACCTAACCGGGGCCTGTAACATGCCGGTTTGGTTCACGAGTGTGAACCGGATTTGGGGTGTTACATTACACGCGGTAGGTACATGTGTGAGCGGTTCCGTGCTGCTCCTCCGCAGTCCCGACAGCTTTCATCCCTCGCATTGCTCACCTACATATATATAGAAAAACCGTTAATAACGAGTGTTACTGGCCCGGAAAATAACTAATATCAATCTGGCACAGGAGAGCAAACTCTCCTGTTGAATGAAAACCATATACTTCCTCAAGAACTCTCATCAGGTCACATACGGGAGTCGTCGCCCTCGGGTCGACGGCATCCCCCTATCTTTCACATTCTCATACCTCGGTCATTTCTCTATCGCTTCTCGCATCAAATCTCATTCCTTTCCGCCCTCTGCACCTTCATATTACTCCTGGCCTTGAGCACAAAGGCCAAGTACTCTCAGGCAGTCGCCTTTAGTACCCTTTGAAACCACAAGTCTAGACATGCGCTACAATGCAGTACCCGTGAACCTCCACACTTCTCCGGGTTTGAGGAACTCAAAGGTGGAGTTGTCAGGATCCCTCGGGAATGAAACGGCCCGCACACCATTCCAGAGCCCACTATCGACACACACGTGCCCGCTCGCATAGCACGGTAGTCGGATTTCCCTCATTCAATCTCTCACAAAAATGCGAAAACTATACATATATATAGGTCTGGGTTGGGATTTATACAATAGGCCCGAAGGCAACGTGAGCTGGATCTGAAGTTCGAAAACAAACTCGAGGGATCTCATCCTCGAGGGTTATTAATCCGGAAAATTGTTGGCTAAATGGCTCGAGTTAAGTGGGATCCGATAAAACACCACTTAACACGTCTTGCATGTAATAAATCAAATACACAATAGAATAGCGTAAAACAGAGAACGAGTCCTAAACAGACCTGGTAGAAGCTCCAAACGGGTCCACACGCCTAGGCGGCGAGCTCCTACACCGTACCTACACAATCAAGCTAAAAACTAACGCCCGCATGATGAATCACACATCCTATAGCATGCACACACAATCAACACAATCACGCATCAATCAACACACATCAACCTATATCAATTCTAGCAAGTCTACTTAGGCTAGTTTGCATTAGATCATGATCATTACCTAGTTACCCTAATTAGTTTCTTAGCCTCCATTTTTAACACCACTCAACCAAACAATTTCATATTTCTATTCTTAATCAAACCTACATTAAAATATATATATTTATAACACACACACACAAATCCTGGCATGCAATTCTAATAATCAATAATTTTAACTAATTAAATTAAAATAAATTATACCTCGCGTCGTCGAAAATCGGCGACGGCTAGGGTTTCCGTTTCGTGGCTCGAAACTCGAATTCGACACCTAGCGGCGTCCAAAGTCTGATCAAATTGGATCGGGTGCGTTCGGCGGATGATCCGGCGAATTTCCCACGAATCCAATTTTCCGGCAATTCCGGCAGTTTTCCGGTGAGTGTCGGTGGTTTTCCGATGGATTCTGGCGGTTTTCCGGCGATGATTCGGGACGGGGCAATCAGGGGGTCTATCGGCACCAGCTCGACGAGCTTGGTCCGATGGTAGTGTCAAACAATGTAGCCGGGGCGGCGATGGCCGTCGATGGCGGCGTCGAAAATGGGTGGCGGTGGCGGTGTGCTCCGATCGGGGCTGTGGCCGGCCTCGACGGCGGTCGGGATGATGGGGGAAACGTCGGCGATGGTGAGAGGGTGGTTGTCGGGGTCACAGCGGTGGCGGAGCGGCCCGACGGCCGCAGATCGACGAGGGAGGCGTCGCGGCTTGTGGGGCGATTCCGGCGTCGTGGCGGCGAGACGGTTGCCGGGGTGGGTCGTGGCAGCATGGCGACTGCACGGCGGGGCAAGGCGGTGTTGCTCGGCGGCAGTGCGGCGTCGGCGGCAGCACACGGCAAGGGCTTGGGTGAAGAAGGGTCGGGAGGGAGAAAAATACCCTCAATGGCAGTTTCGTAATTAAGTATTGACTCGATTCCTACTCGAGTCAAAATAATAACTAGTTCGTAATAAATTCTAAAAAAATCTATAAAAATATGGAAAAATTCCATAAAATAAAACAAACACAACAACATCCAAATGGCATGCTCCATAACTAATAACCCACCCGAATATAATCCAACGAGTCCTAATGCGTTATTCGGCCTAAAACTATTTTTACGATCAAACATATAAAAAGAAAAAAAATACTGCATACTTTTATATATTTTGATAACTCATATCTCACCATCTTCTCGATGTTATCATCATATATTCAGGTACACCTGACTCTCATCGTTCATAACTCACGGCTGGCCTCGACTCAGCACGCGGTTCATGAAACTGACTCGACTCGAACCAACGGCCGAACCGACTGGTTCGGTAACGTAAAACCCTGTCTCGAGTCACGGGTTTTATAACTTTTGTAGGAAGAGTTAAATGTCGAGTGAACTTATCCCACCAACGGATAAAAATAGTATAAGCCAGTGAGGAAATTAAAATCCCTTGTTCTTCAAAAGTGTGGAAGCAAAAATTCTAGGACAAAATCCATGGAATGCGAAAATATAGTAAGAAATAATAGAAAGGATTTCTGAAGGACTTATGGATTAATTGATGAAACTTTTCAAATTGCCCTTTATAATACTTAGGCAAATACTTAAAACTCTGGGCCATATTTACCAATCCATTGATGAAACCACATAGGAATTTTACAAGGCTTTTCTAAATCCATTCTAATAAACCACGAATGTTGAGAATTAGGATTATTGTATAAGAGGACTTTATCAAATGCTTCCACATAATCCCAATAATTATACTCAGAAGGAAACAGACCCGGAGGTGGTTTTGTATGAGAAAATGTTGTAAACCGACACGGATGACCATACTCTTCAAGAGATATAACTTTAGTAATAATTAATTTACTATATGAAATCTTCGTCTCATAATCCTCAAGATATTTTAATTTTGTATTAACAGCTTCACGAGCATACTTATGGGTAAATTCACAAGATTTCATATCCTGTAAAACACATTCATAGAAGAATCTCGTTTTTCCAGACATAACAGGATAATGAAAAAACTGAGGAAAGTGATATTTGGCTACCTCACAAGGATCACTCATTTCTAGAATATCAGGAGTTTGTTCTAAATAACAAAGAAGGTGAACTATGGGCTTCTGGATATAAGGACTCAAATTTTTAAACGAAGGTTTATCAGAAGAGTCTTCATTAGGCATGAACGGGTAATTTTTGTAAAAAGGTGGTGCATGTTTAGAATATTTAGGTTGCATAGGATAAAGTGGTATTTTGCCTTTGCCCTTGTCCATATTCCCCCTGCAAAAATTCCCGAGTAAGAAAATCAGGTAAAGAATTGGATAAACCTGGAATATATTCAATATCAAAATCAAAAATAGCAGTAAAGCTTGCCAACGAGCAAAAATATGTTTAGAAGCGAGATTCTTAACATCTTTTTCTAAAATAAATTTCGCTGCAGTACAATCAATACGTAAGAGGAATTTAGCATTCAATAGATCATCTTGAAATTTTAAAATGCAATTAACAATACTAAGCATTTCTTTCTTAATAGTAGAGTAATTAGATTGTGTTTCATTCCATACTCCAGGATGAAATCGAATAATAAATGGTTTATTATTAATATTTTGTTTTAATGATTCCCCCATATCCGATATCTAATGCATCCGTTTCTACGATTTTTAAAGTAAGAGGATGAGGAAGACTAAGACATGGAATATATTTGATCTTTTGTTTAATATGTTGGACAGCCTTAGTATGAGCTTCTGTCCAAGGGGGAGGATTCTTTCTTAGTCTTTGAAATAATAATTTACAATCTAAGGCTAAATCCTGATAGAAGTCTGACATATAATTAAGACTACCTAAAAACCTTTGTAATTGGTTTTTATCTAATATTTTATCAGGAAATTTATTCAAAAATTCTATAACTCTTTGTATAGGTTTAATACTACCTTTTTCTATATTATGTCCTAAAAACCTTATTTGAGTTTGGACTAATACCATTTTAGATTTAGATAATACAATACCATTATGCATTGCTATTTTATAAAATTGATTTAGATGTTTAAAATGTTGGTCCATATTATTAGAATAGATTAAAACATCATCAATGTATACAATTATAAAACTAACATAAGGATTAAAAATATCATTCATAATTTTTTGAAATTCGGATGGAGCATTCTTTAATCCAAATGGCATTACATTCCATTCATATTGTCCAAATGGTACATTAAATGCAGTTTTATATCTATCTTCTTCTTTTATCTGTATTTGCCAAAATCCTGATTTTTAAATCAAATTTACTAAATATTTGAGCATTATACAATCTTTTTAACAAATCTTTTTTATTTAGTATTGGATATCTAATCCATTTTAGTACTTTATTTAAGGGTTTATAATTAATAACAAGTCTTGGTGCTCCTCTTTCTATTTCAGATGCTTTAAATACATAGAAAGCAGAACAAGACCATGGTGATTTACTTTCTCTTATTAAATTATTACTTAATAAAGTTTTTATTTCTTTCTGACAATATGTTACTAATTCTTGATTCATTTGTATAGGTCTAGCTTTAGTAGGAATTAATCTATCTGTAAATCCTTCCTCATAAGGAAGAGAAACTTCATGACGTTTTCTATTCCAAAAAGCACTTGGTAAATCATTACATAAATCTTTTTCAAATAAATTTTTAATATCTATTATTCTCTTTTGAATATCTGTTGAAGTTATCTTAGTTTCTAATATTAACTTATTTACTTCATCTTTTAAATAATTTATTTGTCTTAATTTCTTTTTCTGTTTATTTTTCATTATTGAAATAAATGATTGTCTTTTTGGAAATTCTAATTTAAATGTTATATCTTTTCCTTGCAGATGAGTATGAATTCCTACATCATCAACAAAGAATGGTTCTATTAAAGCTGTAAAAGGATTTCCAAGGATTACTTCGGATCCTATGTTCTTTACTAAAATAAATGTTAAATAAATACAAACATCTGATATACAAACAACAGCATTAGGAAGTTTATATTTTAATTCATCAAATAATTTAATTTCTTCTTCTTCTTCTTCTTGAGAATCAATATTTTCTTTTAATTCACTATTTAATTCTAAAATTTCAATCCTTCTTTTTAAAGATGATACTTCAGTTTTTAGATTATTGATTTCTTTTATTAAATCATTAGTTGTTATAGGCTTTTCTTTTTTCATTCTACCTAAAACTTCTGTCATAGTATAAGAGGGATTTAATATTGCTTCTGTTTCAGGTTTAAATTTAGATTTATCTTTATTTTTAGATTCTATAATTTTCTCAATAAATTTTCTTTGATCTTCTTTATTGGGAATAGAATCTATCATATCCAAAAGTAATTCTTCTTGAGCTGTAATTACATTAATTTGTAAATTATTTAAATCTTTAATCATATTGTATTCTTCACATTCACAATTACTTGTACTAGATGAAGTACTTTCATATTCTGTATTTGTATTTATTTCTAAAGCTTCATATTCAGAAGTATCATTATCTGAAACATCTTCTGATTCATCTATTAAATTGAAAAGTTGTTCTTTTTCTTCATCCGAGATTTTTAATTCTCTTATCTTTTTCTTTAATCTATATTGATTACGTGTATGCCCTGTTTGTCCACAATCCCAACAAACTAGAGGCTTAGAGGATTTTTGAGATTTATATGGTTTTCTTGGTTTAGAACTTTTAGAGTTATTTTTCATTGGTTTACTTTCATTTTGTTTTTTCTTTATATAAGGAATATAGGGTTTTCTAGGTTTTCTCTTTGTAGATTTAGAACCAGATTTAGTAACCTTTGTAGGGTAATTAGGGAGTAAATTTGTACCGAATTGGCTACAAAATTCCCCCATTTCCTTCTTACCTAAAAGTCTTTGCTTCTTTAATTGACTTTTTATTTTTAGATCATTACACAGACTTAATCCTTCATTAATAACTTGTCCTACTAATTGTCCAAAAGTGTATTGATCTATATGGAATTATTCCATTATGTAGGTTTCTAAGTCTACTTCTAACCTTTTCTGCAAATAAAGTAGGTAATCCTGAAATAAACCTTTCTTTCCAAACATCTAAATTAGAATCTTCATGTTGATATAATAAAGTTTGAAATGTATCTTTATATCATCTAAAATGTGTTAAATTAGGACATCTTAAATTTAAGATTAATTCTTTAATTCTTTCTTTTAAACTAGTCAATTCTCCAATAAAATGTCTTAATATAGTTTGAATTAAAGTATAAACAGAATCTTCTATAGGTTGATTTGTACTTGGTTCTACTTTTATAGCATTTAAAATATCTAATTTTTGTGCTGTAGTCAAATTATTATCCCACCAACCTTTTAACTGTCCAGAGAAACCTGCTATTATCATTTCAGCTATTTGTCTATCTGAATTATTATTAGTTCTACATATAGTAGCATACATTAACATGTTGTGTAATAATGTAAGTATTTGATATTCTGAAAATCCATCTAGATTCCATTCATAGATAGATTTACCATTATAACTTAAAACTGATTGATTACTTTCTTCGAATAACACTGTAGCAGGAGTTGGTCTTTGATAATAATTTCTTGTAAAGGGTAAAGGTTGTACCATAGGTTTTACTACATTTATTTGATCAGTAAATTGATTTCTCAAATCATCTTCATTATATGTAACTGTTTTTATAGAATCTTTAATATTTAAGTTTCCTAATTTATCCGTTAATTTTTCTAAAAATTCATTAGTTAAAGGCGGTCTTGTATTAAATTTTTTAGTCATAATTGGAGGTTTTATTAAAGCCGGTTGAAGTAAAATAGTACTAGATGATTCTTCTATTTTACTTTTATCTTTAGATCTGGGTAACCATGTTTCTTCTATATTAGATAATTGGGAAGCTATGGTTTGTAAATGCATATGTGTATAATTATTTTGTTTAATTAATATACTCATATCTTCAGATTTATTATCTGTTTTTACAAAGCTTAATGCTTCTATTGAGCCATACTTAATATTTCCTACAGGAGGATGTTTACTATAAATAATTTTCCCTTCTTGATCCCAAGAACATGTTTCTTTATGTACTAATATTTTAGGAGTTACTAATTCCTTAAACCATGTTGTAAAAGGTATTTCATAACCAAGGTTTGTTAAATCTATGTAATATTGGTCTTTATATTCTTCTAATTGGGTTTTATTAAATGTACTAAAATACCAATCTCTAAAATTTTTATTTTTAGGAGTCATAAATTCTTTTGAGCATTTTTCTCTGTCTGGAATATATTTTATTGTATTAATTTTAAATTCCATATCTGATAAAGTTGGCTCATCCATATATAACGCATGGGGTATATTATGTTCTGACATAAGGATTCCAGCTACATTAGAACTAGAAGGTTTATCATGTTCTGATATAAATCTTGTAGAAGTACTATTTCTTCCGAAGATTATATTAACATCACCATTAGTTTCTTCTATAATGGCTTCTGCAGATCTTTTCTCTACTTTGGGAGGAACTACTTGTTCTAATTTCCAAACTTCTGGAAGAACTATATCTGTCCACTTAATAATTTTAGGAATCTCTATATTAGCTTTAGTTGTATCTATTTGGAATAATGTTGTATTCCCTTTTCTAGATGCTAGTTTAGCATTAGGATTAATTGTTGTCATTGCCTTAAAACATATTCTATATAACACACATATGTTTTGGGATCCTTCTTTCATATCATAACCTTGTGTTTTCATGTTCAAACACAAAGCATCTTTAAGATGAGGATCACTTAAGGATAATGAAAAATTTGGATAACAATTAAAATATACAGGTCCAGTTCCTAAACTGGATTCTATTATTCCTAATAGAGAGTCTTTAAATTTATTATGTCTGTTATCTCGAAGACATAATAATATTGACGTATTTAAACCATCTCTTGTTAATGGTTTAACAGCTATTTGTACTAATCCTAAATGAATATAATTATATTCATTTCTTAATTCTTCTAATATCTTGTTACTTAATAAGGATAAGTTGTCTGTAAAGTTTTGTAAACTTATACTTTCTTCATATGTTTTAATAAGATATGCTTGTTTAAATTCTAATAAGCCATTATTATATATTTTATTAGGTTTTACTTTAGGAATACTCCACTTATTTAATCTTTGTTCTATATTATTATACACTAGTTGTTCAGTTATTTTAGAACTTTCTAAGTCTTTAGATCTCCTTACAAGTTGTTGTAAAAAAGCCATTGTTTTTCTTAAATTCTTTTCCTACACCAGGAATTTCCTAGCAGAACACCTCAAATCTGCGACTTCGCCTACCTCGGCATTGCGTCGACTTACCAAGAGGTACTGCGTCACCTAGCCTAGGTCAAGTCTCTAAGAATCACTTTGGCTCTGATATATATATATATATATATATATATATATATATATATATATGAGGGCCGCTTCCCTGCGCCAGAGGCTGGGAAGCTTATCTGAGCCACCTTTTATTCTGGACCGTCCGATTACAAGGACGGCCCAGATTTATTAGTTTTTTTTTAAATTTTTTAATTTGATCTGGACCGTCTGATTAGAAGGACGGTCCAGATCATATGGAGGGGCGGAGGCAGAGCGCCGCCGCCGTGGCGGGGGATGGTGGCCGACCCTTTGCCTCGATCCGGCCTCCGCCCCGGCCCCCGCCCCGGTGCCCGCGGGCTACGGCCGGTTGTGGGCGGTCAGCCGCGGCCAGATCCGGTCGCGACAGGCTGGACTTGGCCGTCCCTCGGCCAGATCTGGTCGGGGGACAGCCAGGTCCAGCCTGTCGCGACCGGATCTGGCCGGCGGTGGCCCCGACAAGAAAAAAAAACTTTTTGCGTCCGCGGCGGGGGAGCGAAGAGGAGGGAGGGCGGCAGCGTCCGCGACAGGGCGGTGGCCGCGACAGGGCGGTGGCCGCGACAGGGCGGCTGCGGAGGGGGAGGCGGCCCCGACAAGGAAAAAAGAAACCTTTTTGCCGCGGACGGGCATCTGCGGCTGAGCAGCGGCATCCGTGGCGGGGGAGCGAGGAGGAGGGAGGGCGGCGGGGCAGTGGCCACGACAGGGCGGCGGCGAGGGGCGACGCGGCGGTGGGGCGATGACACGTATTAAAAAAATTTTTAATAAGAAATCTGGGCCATCCTTATAATCGGACGGCCCAGAAGAGCTTGGGGCAGAAAATTTTTTCTGCCCTTGATCTTCTTCACTTTACCCTATATATATATATATATATATATATATATATATATAAACCTCTGAACGTGCCAGGGCTGCTAATTGCTTTTCTTCAATGACCCATAAAAGGTGGAGTATCCTTTTTCAATGCTATCGGGAAGAGGGAGAGCAAATGGAGCAAGAACACCTCCAGCAGATAACTTATTATTGCTAGGGGACAAATGCGGACAAACAGACCGAGTAGTGAGAATTCCATAAACAGATGCAGATAAAGCTCCTGCTCCAAGACACCTTGAAAGAAGAAATTTTGGGGAACCTGAAGAACATTTTCGCCCATACCTTAGTGGGTATAATAGACGTTACAGTTAATTGCCACAAAAAGATACCCATGAGCTAGTTTAACTCGTGAGCAGCCCTACGGCAAGGAACTCAACAAGCCAATAGTTGTAAGTGTTTTTAGAGAATTATCATGTTAGCTATAGACCGACACCCATTAACTTGATATCTTATGAGATCAAGGACTTGAACTTATTGAGATGAATGATTAAGTATAAGCAATATAATACAACATACCATAAACTTCGGGGAAGAAAAGATGTGCAGTAGACCCGTACAAACCCATCTTGAACACAGAAAACAGAACAAGTTTTACATAGATTGAGAAGTTAGCCGACACAAGGAAAATGCATTTTTCTGTCATAGATAGACCTTTCGTTGGTAGATAAATAAAGCACGAGGCCTTTTTAATTTTATGAGGCTAATTTGGCCCCTATTTTGTTATGGTTGCTTCACAAACGTTCTGTTTTATTCTGGCACTGCTATATTTAACATAATAATAAAAAGGAAGCTTCTTATTAATGTGGCATTTAGTTGCAAAAAGAAATTTTCATATAAAATGTGAAGAAAATTTTCACAAAATTCCTTTTGAAATACTATGAAAAGCGACAGAACTCAAACCCATGAAATACAACCTTTGATAAGTATAATTATTGTAGGAGATTTATTCATGTTTGCGTGACCCTTTTGTTTTTGTAATGTTTTGTGAAGGTTTTTAAAAGGTGCCCTTCCACTTTATATGTTGTGCCAACAATCTGTTAAATATGTTTTCACTTATTGTCATTACAATTTTATATTTTTTCTCGCGAACAAGTTCAAAATAATGCATCCAAAATAAATAAGTTTAATATTATCCATAGCTGGAAGATTCAATCATATAATTTTACACAATAATGTTGTAGGGCTGATTAGATTTTGGACCCACCAAACCATATTGAAATTGTATGTTTGGTCAGGTTATTATTAAAATTTGGTTTGGTTTGCTTTAGATATTTGATACTTTTTAAGGTGTTGGAATTTTGGTTCGGAGTTAAAGAGAAACGTAACTGACCAAAAAATCATTTTT
>JAURVB010014403.1:0-12633 GCA_033002965.1 Piper betle | reverse complement strand
GTATAGGTAGAGTTACACGCTACAACAGCTAAAGCCAACCAAGCTCAATCCCAGTTGTCATCCAATTGCACAAACACATAAACATCTACCAGCACCAGCAGCAACTCCACCTAAGCACTACCAAAAACCCTAAAATAATAAAACTAGTTGGTCCACAGACAGCAAGCTCAACCAAAACAACACGCCACACCAATTAAAAAGACCAAGGCTAATTTCGTCCTTGCAACCAAAACTGGGCTTCTTTTAGCAGCTTCACCTGTGGAGGCCATATCACCTTCTTCTTCTTCCCCTACTCCACCCCTTCCTCCTCTTTGATTTCTTCTCTTTTGCATTTGCAACATTGCCATTTATTGATAATTGATTGTATAGTTGGGAGGAGGGGAGAAAGGCATCTCAATTGGGTGCAAAATGGTTGGGAAGGTGGCCTTGTCGTTCCTTGTCATGACCCTGTCCTCTCTTGTTGTGTATGGCATGTCGTTTGATATGATCTCCACCCTCACTTTTGAGCAGGGCTATTCACCACTCTTTGGTGATGGCAACCTCGTTCGATCGAAAGACGACAAGTCCGTTCGACTCCTCCTCGACCACTTCACAGGTATGGATCATGAATTCATAATGCATTACTGTATACAAAATGTTCATGGTTTTTGATTCATTTCTTGCATGGCTTTTGGCGTTAGGGTCCGGATTCATATCGTCGAGTTTATACGGTCATGGGTTTTTCAGTGCTTCGATTAAGCTCCCCTCCAATTACACGGCCGGGGTCGTCGTCGCCTTCTATGTAAAGCCTCAACTTTCACACAGCTGCTATATATATATATATATATATATATATATCTATATCTATATTGTCTTGTATTAATGAATATGTTCGATTATATATTGGTATATTGCAGACATCAAATGGGGATATATTTGAGAAGACCCATGACGAGCTCGACTTCGAGTTCCTAGGCAATGTCCGGGGTAAGGAATGGCGAGTTCAGACGAATGTTTACGGCAATGGCAGCACCAGCAGGGGTAGGGAGGAGCGGTACCTTCTCTGGTTTGATCCCACCAAGGAGTTCCATCGTTATAGCATCCTTTGGACTCCCTCCAATATCATGTAATTACTCACCAACCTTGTTAATTTTCTCATTAGTCACTTATTGGTCCTAATTTAAATTATAGCACGTATATTATAAATGAGCGTTAATTAGATGAACTGTGCCTCATATAACTTACTAATTTGAACCGATTAGCGATATTGATTACCTTATCTTTTGTCTTTGAAATTTAAATTAATGTTACTCTCAATTGGCCTATTGTGTTACTAAGAAGAAAATAGGTTGTCAAAATTAAGAAGGTTGTTTTGATAAGACTTCTTTTTAAGTGTCTCAAAGTAAATATCTATTAATACCATTCATTGCAAGGCTAATTGCTGTATTAGTTGGAAACTGTTTTTCAGCTCATCCAAATTCTAGAGAATCTTAAGTTCATTGGAAATGATAAACGCTAAGCTGTCAATATTAGTGATTAATGAACAATTGAAGAAGGTGAATCAATAAATTGAGCTAACTTATGATTCTTACACCACCAACTTGTATGCTCTTCTCGTCTTTATTATATAAATTGGTCAGTTTGTAAGATTATTTTCATGTAAAAAGCTGTTGGGTTTTCTTCATAAACCATGAACAATTGAACTATATAGCTAAATATTCTTAATATATCATTTCTACACACCAGCTTTTATAAATTATATGATCACTTACGAGGCACTTTGTTATGTGTATATGTTTGTCAACGTGTAGCTAATGTGTGTTCATATATATATATATAATTGACAGATTTTACGTAGATGAGGTGCCAATTAGGGAAGTTGTGAGAAGTGAAGCCATGGGGGGTGACTACCCCTCCAAGCCAATGGCTTTATACGCCACCATTTGGGACGGCTCCACTTGGGCCACCTCAGGCGGCCGCTACAAGGTAAACTACAAGTACTCCCCCTTCGCCTCCGAATTCAAGGACCTTGCCCTCCACGGGTGCGCAGTCGACCCGATCGAAATGGGCCCATCCTTGGACAGCTGCATTAAGGACGATGCCAAGCTAGCCACAGCCGACTGTGCGGTGATCACGCCGGAAAGGAGGTCGTACATGAAGAAGTTCAGGGAAATGTACATGACATACTCGTATTGCTATGATGCGGTGCGGTACCCGGTGGCGCCCCCGGAGTGTGTCGTGTCGCCGTTGGAGAAGCGGCAGTTCAACAACGTCGGGAGGCTTAAGTTTGGCGGCGTGAAGAGGAGCAAGAGGAGCCGGATGTGGGCGGCGGCTAATAAGCTAGGCAGCAAGTCAAGTATGTGAGCGTGCTTATAATGGCTAGTATAATATATATATATATATATATATATATATATATATATATATGATTAGTTATTCTGCGCCGGGTCCAAAAAATTTTTTTGTGCCCTTTGCATCAGGGCCGTCCAATTATTAGGACGGCCCATGTCAATTTTCTTATTTTAGATCTGGGTCAGTCTTTAAGATCAGACGACCCCAATATTAGGAAGGCATAAAAAATATTTTTATGCACCTGGCACAAAATAACATTCCTATATATATACACACCTACATGCGTGGTGCTGGAGTGTAATGTAAATGGTCTTCATTCTAGGTTCTTGCAACATATTGTTTTGAAGGTATTGAATAATAATAATACAAATAAAATTCTTTTATGGATCATGCTAAATAATATACTAAGAACATTGAGAACAATAAGGGAATAGATTTGATATATCAATTAATCAGCAGCCAACTCCAAGAGACGTGTTTGGGGGAAGTTTTGAGGGTAAAAACTTGGGTGGCAACAAACCAAGTAGAACTGATTTTTTTGTCAGGCTTACAGGACCATTAGCCTCTCAAATTGAGTCTCTGAGTTTAGCTCAACTAGAAATAGTTTTAACGGTTCTTGTATATATTGAGTTTGGTTTACGTAAGTTTAATGGAATTGTTATTTGAAGCTCATTTTTTATTTTTTGAATTTAATAATTATATTTAATATAAAATGCATTAATATTTTCTTTTCAAATAAAAATGACTGGTTCTAGTTGAAGCACTTTCCCATCAACTCAATTCATCACTCGCTCGGCCAGCCATTTTTTTGGCCTTGTTGAATGTTTAGATGCCACATTATCAACTAAAATGTTTTTTAAGGCAAATTATAATCATTTTTTTTAAAAAAAATATCAGCTTGCAGGGTTTGTTTTTTATATACGTCGGCCACACCATATTACTATATTTATTTATCCTATTCTGGATGACTGTATGTAATCCAATTGGATCACATGACAAACTAACAAAACAAAATATAGAAAAACGCTCTACTGCTCAAAGTTTTATGCAAATTTCACTCTAAAATCGAAGAAATTAACAAGAAGTCATCATTTTTTAATATTTTAAATAATTTTTTATAATATATTATATATTCAAATCAAATCAGCTTAAATTAGTGTATTTAAAACCAAACCGTATAAGCCGGTTAGACCCAATATACCCCCAAGGCACCTACCAGGTCAATTTTTTTGGGAAATGCATGCACATCCACGTGTTCATGCTCATGGAAAAAAATATTTTATTTTTTTTATTTTCCAATTATTGTAAGAAATTTTTTAAAACTTTTCATGTTATTTCACCTCGTTACATTTACATTTCATATGATATTTTTTTAATTTATTCTACTTTCATGCAACCAAATGGACCCGAAATCATTTAGTTTAGAAGGGGATTTGAGTTGTTTTGGTGCATGATGTATATTAAATCATGTTTTTCCTGGCAATTTATAGTACTTAAAATACATGTACTTGTGTGGATTGTGTACCCTCAATTGTGTATTGTGTTTTTTTAGCTATTTTTATTAATCCAGTGAAAACAGTAAATTGGAAAGTGCTTATCTTTGATGTCGTCCTTTTCTCCTCAACCATTCTCAGTTTTTTCTATGTATAAATAGGGGAAAATTTTGCAAATTTTATTTATCAAGATTTAAGAAAAATTATTAAATGCTGTATGATGTGTCAAATCTCGTCTGGTTTGATCCGATTAAACCAATTATATCACAAACTAGTAAAAAATCTGGTGTGATCGATGGTCCAGTTTTCAAAACATTCCGATTGGCCCATATCACATAACTGAACCCATGGGCCACATTAAATTGGGCCAAGAATAGGCCCATAACGATAGACCCATTCCCTCACCCATCCAAGTAGGCCCCAACAGCCGGGGCCCATCTTGCCAACGTCGTAGCTTCCAAATCACCGCCGTCGCCGTTGCCGCCGCCAACAACCGGAGTCGAGTATCGCCGGCAGCACAAAGTTCGAAGCTTTCTAACTGGGAGAGCAAACTAAGGTCAATTTCGACCATCCGCTTTGGTAGATTTTTTTCCCCCGATAGTTTAATGGCTGCATTGCTCATCATCTTCGTTGTAAAAATGTGCTTCTTTTTTTGTATTGTAGAGTCATGGTTGTTGATGCCTTTGCTGCCTTTTATAACTAGTTTTACGATGCCATGCGTTCTTGGTTGTAGGACTTGATTGCTGTCTGAATAAAAAAATTAATGTTATTCTTAGCTTTCGTTTAGCTACGGTGATTTGGATCTGTTTGTGTGTAAATCTGGCGATTGTTATAGTGCTAATCTTAGTGATTGCTTAGCTACAGTTGTTTGTATTGTTTTGTATCGCATTCTAGTTCCTGGTTTTCCAGAAAAATAAAAAACATGCGAACATGTTTCCACTTTGGAACTGATTTACAGTTCAGAAACTCTGGTTTTAGTATATTTCCATTTTAATAACTGATTTTGAACTCCGGAAACTTGCTATGTCCAGTTTTTTGTTGTCGTGGGTTTAAATGATTCAAGTCTAATCTTTAATTTTAACCGTTTGGTTGAGAGCTTAATTAGCAGTTGGAACCAACTTGTTGAATTGTTGTCTCATCCCGTTCTGAGCCCAATCAGTTCATTCATATTTCATGACCTACATGCTTGCTCTCAACGAGTGGGCGGACATGACCAACCAGGAGTACGTCAACTCCCGATCGGGATACGTACCATTAAACGCTACCAACTCGCCGGAGGGATTGCCGTCGATGACCGTGCAGTCGGATGTTGACATGCAGGCATTGGCAGAAAGAGTGGACTGGCGAGAAAAGGGAGCCTTCAGCCCTGTCCAGATTCTAGGATCCTGTGCTAATAAGCAAAATAGCTTGAGATAAAACATGCAAACTCGAAGTAGAACCATATTTAGGTCCGCCCGGGAGCCTTGGAGGAGACGCCATGCATGCATGTCCGCCGTCGATCATCCTGAAAATCGACGGTGGGTCGCTCCGGGGCAGAGTTAAATTATTTTTTTTATATACAGTTTTTAAACTTTCATTTTATCTGCAAAAGTTTTTTAGTCCGGTTTTACATGAGCTTTCGATTCAATCTAACGAGGGGTGAGGATTTGGTCGGTTCAGTTTTAAACTAAACAACAGAATTACTAATTAGAGGTTTGGTGGTCAAATATCATAATCAAAACCAAGCTTTGATTTGATTCGATGATACGATAAGTGGATTTCATAGTAAGCTAATTAAACATGGCTTGTTTAATTGTTTAATCAAAATTTCACTATATTTTAGTGAATATACTTATTTTAAAAACTATTTTAAACATATGTATCATGTTTTCTTAAAATTTATCGGCAAAAATATAATAGTTTCATAATAATTACTATAAAATATAGATTTTAGAGTTACGTTTCTTAAAAGTTCAATTTTCAGTTCTGAACCTAATTTCATTTTTTCATTTTTAATAATTTAAAAACAAATTTTAGTTTAGAAAGAACTGAGTTATTAATTCAATTTTCGGTTTTTATATAATTATAGATTATGGTCACCCCTATTCATGGATGACTCAAATTTGAAAAAAAAAAACACTCCATAATTGAGGCTATTCAACTTTGTATATCTCCTTTTTTTCTTTTTTCCACCAGAGACCCATAGGGTGTTGTAAACATAGAACTTAAACTAAGATTTATGCAATTACATATAGCAAATTGTAGATGTATTGGTTATCCAAACTTGAACTTAGCAATGCAAAAACATGGGATCAGAGAAAGGGGTGAAATATTGGCTGCTCAAGAACTCCTAGGGCAGTGAGTGGGGAGAGAGGATTTTTCAAGCTGAGAAGGGATTCGGGTATTCCAACCGGCGTGTGTGGGATTCTCGTGGATGGTTGCTAGCCCGTGAACTAAAAGGAAGTTCTATGTCATCCATATATATACACATATGGAGAAGATTATTATATACAATAATCGTATAGTAATAAGATGTGTACATAGCACGAAATTATAGTTAATTTATTTGATGTTTTGTAGTAACAAGGTGAAAAGTAGTTCAACAAATTATGCTTTGCGGCTCTTCTAAATATTGGGATATTGCTCCCCCATAAATACACGAAATAGTAACATTGATTTGGGCAAAAATTAAAGTTATTTTTAGAAAACACGTTTCGCATTGTGAGAGAGATAAAAAACAACGATAGACGATTTTCTTTTTTGATGTGGAAAAAAAGCGCAACAAAAGGAGAAATAAAAAAATTGTGTGAAGTGTAGAAAGGTGAATATTTTGTTAAGATTCACTTACCATCGTCAATGGTAACTTCGTTAAATTTTTAATCGGTGATATTTTTCTGTTATTCTCTTTATTTGTAATTAATACCAACT
Organism: Piper betle; assembly: GCA_033002965.1. Lineage (NCBI taxonomy): Eukaryota > Viridiplantae > Streptophyta > Magnoliopsida > Piperales > Piperaceae > Piper > Piper betle. Next base: position 5,902 of record JAURVB010014403.1, on the reverse strand, counting down.
GTATAAAAATTACAATAAATTGGTATTAGGAAATTTATTCTCCTATGGGTATTTTATGTTTCAAGATGTGATATATTGAATTTGATCCGGTCGTGTACATCGTGGTTTTTTTCTAGATTTGTAGCTTCCCACATAGAATTGGTTTTGTTCATATTTGAAGGTATTTCTTTTCCTACATAAAATTAGTGTTATCCATTTTGGTTGGCATTTCTTTTTAGGTGTGTCTATTGTGATTGATATTTCTCATCAATTATGTGTTGAAATATAAATTACAAACACACCAACTAAGCTTTTATAAATTTTGTCGAACGCCTAACAGGCAGAAAATATCTATGACCCAAAATTAGCTACAATCACGTAATCGGGCTTTGATACTACTTGTTGGGATTAACCAAACACCTAAATCCTCACTTCTAACACATAATGGATGAGAAACACCAATCAAAATAGACACACCTGAAAAGAAATACAAACCAAAATGGACAACACCAATTTTATGTGGGAAAAGAAATACTTTCTAATATGGACAAAATCAATTTTACTTGGAAAACCCCAAATCTAGGAAAAACTACAGGGCAGACAGCTAAATCAAATTCACTATCTCAACTTGATACAGAAAATATCTACATGAGAACAAACTCTCCAATACCAATTTATTGTAACTTCTATACAATTGATATTATTCGGAAATAAAGAGAATAATGGAAAAATATCACTAATTAAGAACTTGGCGAAGCTACATTGACGATTGCATGCGAATCTCAACAAAATATTCACATTTTTGCAATCTACTCAATTATTCCCCACCTAGTGATGATATGGGTGAGGATGAGGTGACTGATGATATTTCTAATGAGTTTGTTAATGATGTTGGTAATGTGGAGAACTAGAAAATTTTAGTGAGGTCAACACTCATGTAAAAAAAGAAGTGGCTGAATGCAATGCAAGATGAGATGAAATTTTTGCATGATTATCACACCTATGAGTTGAAGTTTTTATGGGATCCCTATCCACTACAATCTTCATTTCTGATTTCGGTGAATGAATAATCATTGAGTCCTCTTTCCGGACAACACATACAAAGAGACCTGCCAATACTACAACCCTCCTCTGATCTTTCTTTAGTAACAAGGCTTGTTCAAAGAAAACCACGTCCAGCGTGGAGATCAAAATTTAATAGGTGGATCTTCCTAAGAAGAAGAGAATATTAAAGAATAAATGGGTTTAGAAGATCAAACATGAAAGAAATAATACACAACTAAGGTACATTGTAAGGTTGGTGGTGAAAGGCTTCAGACACAAGAAAAGTATTGATTTCGATGAAATTTTTTCTCTTCTTGTTAAAATGTCTTCTATTAGAATTGTTTTGGTTTTGGCTCCAAGTTTGGATTTGGAAGTTGAACAATTAGATGTGAAAACAACTTTTCTTCGTGGGGATCTTGAGGGAGACCATATACATTGAGCAACAAGAGGGTTTTAAAGTCAGAGGAAATGAATAGATGGTGTATAGACTGAAAAAGAGTTTATATGGTTTGAAGCAAGCTCATATACAGTGGTATAAAAAGTTTGATTCTTTTATGGAAAGCAATGAGTACAAAAAATTTGTTTCTGACCACTGTGTATTTATTAAGAGGTTTGATGATGATGATTTTATTATTATGTTGCTTTATGTGGATGACATGTTGATTGTACGACATGATGGAGCCAAAATTGCAAGTTTAAAGAAAAACTTGAACAAATCCTTTGCAATGAAGGATTTGAGATTGATAAAGCAAATTTTGGGAATGTTCATTTGGCGTGACAGGGGAGCTAGAAAATTTTGGGTGTCACAGGAAAAATATATAGAAATGGTGCTTGAAAAATTCAACATGAAATATACAAAGCCAGTTGAAATTCCACTTGGGGGCCACTTTAAGTTGAAGAAAAGTGATGTAAGTGAAATAGAGATGAAGGCTTACGCTTCTGGTGTTGGGAGTTTGATGTACGATATAGTTTGTCTTGGACATAACATATGAAGTTGGAACAGTTAGTAGACATTTTGCAAATCCAAGCAAAGAACATTGGCAAGCAATTAAATATATATGAGGTACTTGAGAGGTACATTCAAAATGTGTTTGTGTTTTGAAAGTGATAAACCTTTGTTAGTTAGCTACATAGATATAGATATGGCTGGTGACTTGGGGATAAGAAGGTCGACATTTGAGTTTGTTATTAATTTTATTAATGAGGTTGTGTCTTAGCAGTCTAGGTTGCAAAAGTGTGTTGCATTATCTACAATTGAAGCTGAATTTATTGCTACTACAGAAGCTTACAAAGAGATGCTAAGGACGAAGAGATTTTTGAATGAAATTAGTGTTAAACATGAGAGATACATTGTCCATTGTGATAACTAAAGTTCAATTCACTTGAGTAAGAATTTAATTTTTCATTCAAGGAGCAAACACATTGATGTGAGATATCAACGGGTATGAGATGTGTTAAAAGTAAATCTCTTGAGCTAACAAAAATTCATACTAAAATAAATGTTTCAGACATAATGACTAAAGTTGTGTTCAAGAAGAAATATGTTTACTGCAAAAATGGTGATGGAGTTTCCCATGTTGGCTAGAAGTATTTTATAGAATTAGGAAGGGGAAGTTTGTTGGGTTATCCCTCTCCCATACATACATGAAACGATAACCTTGTTTTGGGGGAAAACCAATGTTGTTTTTGAAAAACAGGTTTCATGTTGTTAGAGTTGGTGTGGAGAAAAAGGGCGACGAAGAGAGAAGAGAAAAATTGTGTGGATTTAAAAAATATGAATATTTTATTGAGTTTCGCTTGCAATCGTCAATAGTAGTTTTGTCAAGTTCTTAATCAGTGATATTTTTTCATTATTCTTTTTATTTGTAATTAATACCAATTGTGTAAAAATAAAATAATTTGGTATCGGAAATTTGTTCTCTCGTGAATATTTTTTATATCAAGTTGTGATATAGTGAATTTAATCCAATCATTTGTCCCGTGATTTTTCCCCTATATTTAGAATTTTCCATATAAAATTGATTTTATATATATTAGAAGGTATTTCTTTTCCCACGTAAAATTAGTATTGTCTATTTTGTTTAGCATTTCTTTTCCGGTGTGTCTATTTTAATTTGTACTTCTCACTAATTATGGGTTGAAGTGAAGATTTAAGTGTTTTGGTTAATCCTAACAAAGAGTGTATATATAACCTCCTTGAACCTAGAAATAAGAGTGCATGTATAAAAGAGTGGGCACGAACGGTGTTAACTTGAAGCATATTAAGGTATGGAAGTGTGCTGTTGAACAAGCATAATTGTTTTCCAAGACCATCTGAGCTCCTGATTAGATGATCGATGTCATGTTATTCTACATTTTCATCTTTCCCAAATGAAATTCTCTCTTTGAAAAGAAAAGAAAAAAAAGTTGTTACAGAAGACCTGATCATATTTTCATATACAGGGGGGTTTGCAAGCATGGCTCTCTCTTTCCTTCTAATCCTGTAACGAAATTTGCTACGGTGCGCTGCATGGTTTTGCAGCGCACACCATGTGTTGCATTAACGAGAGCCGTTGGATCTCTCGTTCAATCCACCCACTAACTCTGTGATGGACCCGCCTACCCGCCCGCCCGACCCATCGGACCGCCCACGCGCCCGCAACTGCCCCGCCCCTCTCATCCGCGACCGCCCCCGCCCACCACGCCACCGCCCACCGCTATGGCGCGCCCCCCCCCCCAACCCCCCCGCCTTCCGCCCCCAGTCGTGGCCCCTGTCCACCACCCTCCTCCCCCTGCCGGCCATCGCCCGCCGCTGCGGCTGCAAACCACCCCCTCCACCATCGCCGATTCCTGCCCTCGCACTCCGCCATCGCCCAATGCGGTGGCGGAGGGGGCACCCGCTGGGTGCGGAGGGCAGCCGAATCGGGCGATGGCGGAGTGCGGGGGCGGGAATCAGCGGTGGTGGAGGGGGGTTGGTTTTGAAGCCGCGGCAGCGGGCGATGGCCGGGCGGGGGAAGGAGGGTGGTGGACGAGGCCACGACTGCGGAGGGGGGGTGCGCCACAGCGGCGGGCAGTGGCGCGGTGGGCGAGGGGCGGTCGTGGGTGGGAGGGCGGGTCCGGCTGGTCGGGCGAGTCCGTCGGGCAGGTAGGCGGGTCCATCAAATGGTGGTGGGTGGATTGAATGAGAGCCGCTGAATTTTGATGCATTGCATAGTGCAGTGCAAAACGATACATCGCACCATAAAGGGACTCAGCGCACCATAAAGGGACTCATCCTGTAACCCTCTGTTTTAGTGTTTCCCACTCAACTTGGAAAGACGAAGACAAACCGTGAACAACAGCGAGAATGAAGTCAGTCATTCAACAATGTAATCACATTCAAAAGAAGAGTGTTTGTGACAATTTGTGTAGAATCAATAAAAACAAAAGACAGTCGATGGCATCAAGGGAACTGGAACGAGCCTCCAATCTCTCCAGTCCCCTGTGGCCGACCCACGGCGACCACCAGCAGCGAAATGGTGATGGCAATGAGCGCCGACCACACAAAAACAATGGTGGGCGTCCTCCCCCTCCTCCCCATCAACCCCTTGGCAAACGGGTACAGGTGCGCCAGCACCCAGAAGCTGAAGAACACCCCGCCCAGCAGCCTGCTCCACTGCGGGATCTCGCTGTATATCGTCCTGCTCGCCCCCACTGCAATGGCGATCAGGTTCGTCAGCATGATCGTGATCGGCGGGATCATTAGTGACGTCCACTTCACCACGTACAGATCCGCGAACTCGTCGTCGTCGTCGCCGCCGGACTTGGACGTCAAGGTGAACGAGATCTCGATCCCGGCCACCACTTTGAGCAGGCCTTGAAGCACGGCGGCGAGGTGAGCGCTAGTCCCGCCGATCAGCCAAAACTGCTCGTTCCGCCACCACTCCTCCAGCTCGATCCCGGACCATCTGATCTCCAGCACCGCCAGCAGGCAGAGCGTGAGAGTGATGATGAGAAGGTAGCAGAGAAACGTGACGTTCAATGTCTGGACGATGAACTGGCCGGAGAAGAGGGAGAGGGCGGGGAGGAAGCAGTAGACGACGAGGAAGATGGAGGTGAAGGGGTAGATTCCGACGTTGAGGTAGGCGATCCGTTGGAGGAGCTTCATGTTTCGGCCGGAGAAGAGGGCGTTGTTGCGGGAGAAGAAGATCTCGACGGAGCCGGTGGCCCATCGGAGCACCTGGTGGAGGCGATCGGTGAGGTTGATGGGAGCGGTGCCGCGAAAGGCGTCGCGGCGGGTGACGCAGTAGACGGACCGCCACCCGCGGTTGTGCATGCGGTAGCCGGTGAGCACGTCCTCGGTGACGGAGCCGTAGATCCACCCCACCCGCCTCCCCCACTCCGTCTTGTCCTCGTACCAGCACGACACCACCGCCACAGCCTCCGCCACCGCCGCCGCGTCCAACGGCTCCCTCGGGGCCGTCAGCGCCCCCGCCGCCCGCCCGTTCTTCACCGTCGGGTGGTCCGCCAGCGGCCGCCCCCGGAACTCCGCCACCGCAATCGACTCCGCGAAATACACCGAGTTCCCGAACTTCTTTGGCAGCAGCCGCCGTCCTTCCGATTCGTTTTCTGATTCGGCCTCTGCCTCGTCGGCGGCGGCGATTCGGCCGTCTCGTCGCCTCCGGCGGCTATCGGGCCGTGGCTTGGAGGATCGGGGCGGGGGGTCGAAGCCGTAGAGGGCGGTGCGGCGGAATAGGCAGCCGGTTCCGACGTAGACGGGGCCTTGGAGGCCGTCGAGGGCGCGCATGTTGACGTCGAAGAAGACGGTGTTGTGGTTGGCGTAGCGGTCGGAGGGGTCGATGCCTTCGAAGCGCTGCGGGAACTGGACGTAGCAGAGGCGGTCGCCGCCGCGGTCGAGCAT
>JAURVB010014402.1:0-18738 GCA_033002965.1 Piper betle | reverse complement strand
CGCCTCTGCTACGTCCAGTTCCCGCAGCGCTTCGAAGGCATCGACCCCTCCGACCGCTACGCCAACCACAACACCGTCTTCTTCGACGTCAACATGCGCGCCCTCGACGGCCTCCAAGGCCCCGTCTACGTCGGAACCGGCTGCCTATTCCGCCGCACCGCCCTCTACGGCTTCGACCCCCCGGCCCGATCCTCCAAGCCACGGCCCGATAGCCGCCGGAGGCGACGAGATGGCCGAATCGCCGCCGCCGACGAGGCAGAGGCCGAATCAGAAAACGAATCGGAAGGACGGCGGCTGCTGCCAAAGAAGTTCGGGAACTCGGTGTATTTCGCGGAGTCGATTGCGGTGGCGGAGTTCCGGGGGCGGCCGCTGGCGGACCACCCCACGGTGAAGAACGGGCGGGCGGCGGGGGCGCTGACGGCCCCGAGGGAGCCGTTGGACGCGGCGGCGGTGGCGGAGGCGGTGGCGGTGGTGTCGTGCTGGTACGAGGACAAGACGGAGTGGGGGAGGCGGGTGGGGTGGATCTACGGCTCCGTCACCGAGGACGTGCTCACCGGCTACCGCATGCACAACCGCGGGTGGCGGTCCGTCTACTGCGTCACCCGCCGCGACGCCTTTCGCGGCACCGCTCCCATCAACCTCACCGATCGCCTCCACCAGGTGCTCCGATGGGCCACCGGCTCCGTCGAGATCTTCTTCTCCCGCAACAACGCCCTCTTCTCCGGCCGAAACATGAAGCTCCTCCAACGGATCGCCTACCTCAACGTCGGAATCTACCCCTTCACCTCCATCTTCCTCGTCGTCTACTGCTTCCTCCCCGCCCTCTCCCTCTTCTCCGGCCAGTTCATCGTCCAGACATTGAACGTCACGTTTCTCTGCTACCTTCTCATCATCACTCTCACGCTCTGCCTGCTGGCGGTGCTGGAGATCAGATGGTCCGGGATCGAGCTGGAGGAGTGGTGGCGGAACGAGCAGTTTTGGCTGATCGGCGGGACTAGCGCTCACCTCGCCGCCGTGCTTCAAGGCCTGCTCAAAGTGGTGGCCGGGATCGAGATCTCGTTCACCTTGACGTCCAAGTCCGGCGGCGACGACGACGACGAGTTCGCGGATCTGTACGTGGTGAAGTGGACGTCACTAATGATCCCGCCGATCACGATCATGCTGACGAACCTGATCGCCATTGCAGTGGGGGCGAGCAGGACGATATACAGCGAGATCCCGCAGTGGAGCAGGCTGCTGGGCGGGGTGTTCTTCAGCTTCTGGGTGCTGGCGCACCTGTACCCGTTTGCCAAGGGGTTGATGGGGAGGAGGGGGAGGACGCCCACCATTGTTTTTGTGTGGTCGGCGCTCATTGCCATCACCATTTCGCTGCTGGTGGTCGCCGTGGGTCGGCCACAGGGGACTGGAGAGATTGGAGGCTCGTTCCAGTTCCCTTGATGCCATCGACTGATCTTTTGTTTTTATTGATTCTACACAAATTGTCACAAACACTCTTCTTTTGAATGTGATTACATTGTTGAATACTGACTTCATTCTCGCTGTTGTTCACGGTTTGTCTTCGTCTTTCCAAGTTGAGTGGGAAACACTAAAACAGGGTTACAGGATTAGAAGGACAGAGAGAGCCATGCTTGCAAACCCCCCTACATATGAAAATATGATCAGGTCTTCTGTAACAACATTTTTTTTTTCTTTTCTTTCTCAAAGAGAGAATTTCATATGGGAAAGATGAAAATGTAGAATAACATGAAGCATCGATCATCTAATCAGGATCTCAGATGGTTTGGAAAGCAATTATGCTTGTTCAACATGCACACTTCCATACCTTAATATGCTTCAAGTTACCTACCGTGTTCGTTGCCCACTCTTTTATACATGCACTCTTATTTGTAGGTTCAAGGAGATTATATATACACTCTTGGCTTCAGGATTAACCAAAACACTTAAATCTTCACTTCAACCCATAATTAGTGAGAAGTACAAATCAAAACAGACACACAGGAAAAGAAATGCTAACCAAAATAGATAATACTAATTTTACGTGGGAAAAGAAATACCTTCTAATATATATAAAATCAATTTTATATGGAAAATTCTAAATATAGGGGAAAAATCACGGGACAAATGATTGGATTAAATTCACTATATCACAACTTGATATTAAAAATATTTACGAGAGAACAAATTTCCAATACCAAATTATTGCAATTTTTACACAATTGGTATTAATTACAAATAAAAGAATAATGAAAAAATATCACTGATTAAGAACTTGACAAAACTACTATTGACGATTGCAAACGAATCTCAATAAAATATTCATATTTTTAAATCCACACAATATTTCTCTTCTCTCTTCGCCCTTTTTCTCCACACCAACTCTTACAACAGAAAATGTGTTTTTTAAAAACAACTTTGGTTTTTCCCCAAAACAAGGTTGTCGTTTCATGTATATATGGAGAGGGATAACCCAACAAACTTCCCTTCTGATTCTATGAAATACTTCTAGTCAGCATGGGAAGCTCCATCTCCATTCTTGCAGTAAACATATTTTTTCTTTAATACAACTTTAGTCATTATGTTTGAAACATTCATTTTAGTATGAATTTTGTTAGCTCAAAAATTTACTTTCAACACATCCCTTACCCATTAATATCTTACATCAATGTGTTTGTTCCTTAAATGAAAAATTGTATTCTTACTCAAGTCAATTGAACTTTGGTCATCATAGTAAACAATGTATCTGTCATATTTAACACCAATTTCATTCAAAAATCTCTTCGTCCCCAGCATTTTTTGCAAGCTTTTGTAATAGAAATAAATTTAGCTTCAATTGTGGATAATGCAACACACTTTTGCAACCTAGACTACCAAGACACAACCCCATTAATAAAATTAACAACAAACTCAAATGTCGACCTTCTTATCCCCAAGTCACCTGCCATGTCTGTAACACCCCAAATCCGGTCCACACTCGTGAACCGAACCGGCATGTTACCGGCCCCGGTTAGGTCGGCTAACCCGAACCTAACTCATACGGATCCAATCTCGGCGTCTTAAGATGAAGATACAACTCTCAAAGCATGGATGAATACACAAACCCTAACATGGTACTACGTGAATGACATACAAATCAGAGTGCACACCAAGACAATCCCGATAAAAATTAATGAAAACTTTGAAATATAACGGATAGAGTTTCCCCTAAAAATGCAATTAGGGGCCACCCTGTCAAATATACATATGCAAATATATATCTAACCATATATCAAATAATTTCATTCATATAAAATATAAAATCTAACATGCTGTAACTTATTTTAAAACTTGGGTCTCAACCCACTCCGCTGCGCAACTCTGATCATATTTTGCATTCTGTTATCGTGTCTTAACATTTCATTCATATCATATCATCATGCTCAAACATTTACTCATAGCATGTGTATAAAATAACATCATAAACAAACATTAAATATTTAATCACCCAATGTGTGTGTGCAGAAGACCTTATTGCTCCTCCGTCCCAGCTGGCTCATCCATCTCGTGCTTATCACCTACATATATATAAGAAAAACGTCAGTAACAAGCGTTACTGGTCCGGAAAATAAAATAACTATAACAAACTGGCTATGAGAGCAAACTCTCATCTGAAAGAAAACATCATACTCCACGTGAACACTCTGAAGGGCACTACTGAGGAGCCACTGGGCTGCAGACCCGGTAGCATCCCGAACTTACTGCTCTGCTGCTGGTACTGTGCTACTCTCAGCACTTCTTTTTCAGTACTTCTCATGAAACTTTATCCTAAGCCCTCTCCGAACCTCCATATCTCTCCTGGCCTTGAGCACGAAGGCCGAGTACTCTCAGGCAGTCGCCTTTAGTACCCTTTGAACCACAAGTCCGGACATGCGCTGTACTAAACAGTACCCGTAAACCTCCACGTTCTCCGGGTGTGAGGAACTCAAACGCGGAGTTGTCAGGATCCCTCGGGAATGGAACAGTCCGCTGGCACTAATCCAGAGCCCGCTTTGACTGTCACGGCATCCTCTGCATGGTACGTGCAGTCGGTTTCTCCATCTCTCGTCTCACTGAAAACTCGATAAAACTATATATATAGGCCTGGGAAGGGATTCATATAATAGGCCCGAAGGCAACTTGTGGTGGATCTTGTTTTCGAAATCATCCTCGAGGGATCTCATCCTCGAGGGGTTATTAATCCGGAAATATTCGATTAAATGGCCCGAGTTAAGTGGGATCCGATAAAACGCCACTTAACCCGCCCTGCAATAATAAAATAAACATACAATGGAAGAGCGTAAAACAAGACGAGTCCTAAACGGACCTGGTGGAAGCTCCAAGCGTGTCATCGCGCCTAGGCGGCGAGCTCCTACTTCGTACCTACACATCAAAACTAGATACTAACGCCCGCTAACTAAATGATGCATCAAACTCAACAAACATCACCCAATACGAATAACATCCATCAACAATCAAGTAATCATAATGTAAAAATAATTCTACGTCATCCTATTCATACCAATTTTATACTGTTTTTCTAAGTTACGTCATACTCGATTAACATGCTCATATTTACTTATCTCACTAGACTACTTATCCTCCATTCACTATCAATCACATCATGTAACTTCATTCATACTCTGACATTCATCATGATAATTAATCAACCCTAGCATGCTATGCTAACAATTATCATCAATTTTAAATAAATCAATCGGAGGTAATTATACCTCACGTCGTCGGCAATCGGCGACGGCTAGGGTTCCGTCGCGCGTCTCGGAGCTCAAATTTGGCGCTCATCGGCGTCCGAAGCTCGATCGGGCTCCACTGGGTGAGCCCCGCGGAAGATCCGGTGAATTCCGGCGAATTCCAGAAATTCCGATTTTTCGGCGGTTTTCCGGCAGCTACTGGCGGTTTTCCGGCGACTTCCGGTGGTTTTCCGGCAACCATCGCCTACGGCGCCTACTAGTCGGAAAGGGGTCGTGTTGGGTACCCTCGGAACCGGCTCGGCGAGCCCGACTCATCTATGGCCTCAACATGGTCGACGGAGTTGGCGGCTCGCCGGAAAATGGTCAAAACAGTGGTGGCGGCGGTGGGTGACTCGATCCGGCCGGGATGGGCGGCGCTGGCCTCCGTTCCGGTCGGGGACGGTCGTGGGTTGGTCGAAGACGTCGAGGTGACCACTCGATCACGGCGGCGACGGTCGCCGGCGGCGAAATCGGCAACGCGAAGCACAACGCGGGCGCGGCGATTGGCGAGGCGTTCCGGCGTCGCGGCGGCCACATGGTGGCCGGACCTGGTCGGGGCGGCAGGCCGACGTTGTCGCCGAGCTGGGCGGCGTCGGTCGACGGCCGGGCGGCGCCGACAGCGGCGGCGGTGGCGCGCGAACAGGGGCGGCGCGGGCGAGGGTTTGGGCGCGGGGGAAGAAAAAGTCGGGGTGAAAATGGGTGGCAAACTCGTAAATAATACTTGACTCGTCTCCGGCTCGAGTCAAGTATCATAACTAACTCGTATTAAATCCTAAAAAAATTCATAAAAATCGGGAAAAATCCCGTAAAATCAAACAACACCAAAAAAATTATAATGATATGCTCTAGAACTATCAACCCACCCAAAATGCCCGCGACGCGTCCTAACGCGGTAAACGGCCTAAAACTAATTCTACGATCCACTATATATAAAATAAAAAAAATCACTGGCATACTCTCATATATTCTGATAACTCATTCTGTTCTGCTGTATTCATGACGTTATCATCATATACTTGGGTACGCATGACCCTCATAGCTCATACACGCGACTGACATCGGCTCAGTACACGTGTCCTGAAACTGACTCAACTCGAAAAATAACGGTCGACCCGACCGGTTCTGAATATAAAACCCTGACTCGAATCGTGGGTTTTACAATGTCTATATCTGTGTAGCTAACCAACAAAGGTTTATCACTTTCAAAACACAAACACATTTTGAATGTACCTCTCAAGTACCTCATTATATATTTAATTGCTTGCCAATGTTCTTTGCTTGGATTTACAAAATGTCTATTAACTGTTCCAACTGCATATGTTATGTCCGACACAAACTATAGCGTACATCAAACTCCTAACACTAGAAGCATAAGCCTTCATCTCTATTTCACTTACGTCACTTTTCTTCAACTTAAAGTGATCCCCAAGTGGAATTCCAACTGCCTTTGTATATTTTATTTTGAATTTTTTAAGCATATTTTCTATATATTTTTCCTATGACACCCAAAGTTTTCTAGCTACCTTATCACACTAAATGAACATTCCAAAGATTTGCTTTGCCGATCCCAAATCCTTCATTGCAAAGGATTTGTTCAAGTTTTTCTTTAAACTTACAATCATGGCTCCAACATGTCCTACAATCAACATGTCATTCACATAAAACAACAGAATAATAAAATCATCATCATCAAACCTTTTAATGATTACACAGTGGTTAGAAACAAATTCTTTGTACTCATTGTTTTCCATAAAAGAATCAAACTTTTTATACCACTGTATATGATGAGCTTGCTTCAAACCATATAAACTCTTTTTCAGTCTGTACACCATCTATTCATTTCCTCTGACTTTAAAACCCTCTTATTGCTCAATATATATGATCTCCTTCAAGATCCCCATGAAGAAAAGCTGTCTTCACATCTTATTGGTCAACTTCTAAATTCAAACTTGCAGCCAAAACCAAAACAATTCTAATAGAATACATTTTAATAAGAGGAGAAAAAATTTCATCGAAATCAATACTTTTTGTGTCTGAAGCCCTTCACCACCAACCTTACAATGTACCTTAGTTGTGTATTATTTTCTTCATATTTGATCTTCTAAACCCATTTATTCTTTAATATTCTCTTCTTCTTAGGAAGATCCACCTATCAAATTTTGATCTCCGTGCTGGACGTGGTTTTCTTTGAACAAGCCTTGTTACTAAAGAAAGATTAGAGGAGGGTTGTAGTATTGGCGGGTCTCTTTGTATGTGTTGTCCGGAAAGAGGACTCAATGATTATTCATTTACCGACATCAGAAATGAAGATTGTAGTGGATAGGGATCCCGTAAAAAACTTCAACTCATAGGTGTGATAATTATGCAAAAATTTTATCTCACCTTGCATTGCTTTCAAAATGAACTCATTAGAAAAATCATTAACAAACTCATTAGAAATATCATCAATCACCTCATCCTCACCCTCATCATCACTAGGTGGGGAATAATTGAGTAGATTGAAAAAATGTGAATATTTTATTGAGATTCGCATACAATCGTTAATGTAGCTTCGCCAAGTTCTTAATTAGTGATATTTTTCTATTATTCTCTTTATTTGCGAATAATATCAATTGTATAGAAGTTACAATAAATTGGTATTGGAAAGTTTATTTTCAGTGAGGTCAACAAGGTGAAAAGTAGCATAATTTCGTGCTAGGTACACATCTTATTATTATACGATTATTGTATATAATAATCTTCTCCATGTGTGTAAATATATGGATGTCATAGAACTTCCTTTTAGTTCACAGGCTAGCAACCATCCACGAGAATGCCACACATGCGGTAGGAATACCCGAATCCCTTCTCAGCTTGAAAAATCCTTTCTCTCCCCACTCGCTGCCCTAGGAGTTCTTGAACAGCCAATATTTCACCCCTTTCTCTGATCCCATGTTTTTGCATTGCTAAGTTCAAGTTCGGATAACCGATATATCTACATTTTGCTATTTGTAAGTGCATAAATCTTAGTTTAGGTTCTATGTTTACAACACCTTTTGGGTCTCCAGTGGAAAAAGAAAAAAGGAGATATACAGAGTTAAATGGACTCAATTATGGAGTGTTTTTTTTCAAATTTGAGTCATCAATGAATAAGGGTGACCATAATCCATAATTATGTAAAAACCGAAAATTGAATTAATAACTCAGTTCTTTCTAAACTAAAATTTGTTTTTAAATTATTAAAAATGAAAAAATGAATTTAGGTTCAGAACTGAAAATTGAACTTTTAAGAAACATAACTCTGAAATCTATATTTTATGGTAATTATTATGAAACTATTATATTTTTGTCGATAAATTTTAAGAAAACATGATACATATGTTTAAAATAGTTTTCAAAATAAGTATATTTACTAAAATATAGTGAACTTTTGATAAACAATTAATCAAACCACGTTTAATTAGCTGACTATGAAATCCACTTATCGAATTAAACCGAAGTTTGGTTTCGATTATGATATTTGACCACCAAACCTCTAGTTAGTAATTATGTTGTTTAATTTAAAACTGAACCGACCAAGATTGAATTGAAAACTCACATAAAATCGGACTAAAAAACTTTTACAAATAATATAAAAGATTGAAAACTATATATAAAAAATGTAGCTATTTTGCTTATTACCACAAGATCCTACAACCTGGACACGGCTGACGGCTCCCTTTTCTCTCCAATCCACACTTTCTGCCAATGCCTGCATATCAACATCCGATTGCCCGGTCATCGACGGCAATCCCTCTGGCGAGTTGGTATCGAGTTGCACGAATTGGCCGATTTAAATCGATCGGCGTCGCGCCAATCCAATTTTGGGGCCGAATCGGTCAGCCCTGAATCGGCCTCAGAATTGGGCGATTTTGCCTCGAATCGGCCTCGGAATTTGAATCGGCCGATTTAAATTAGAATCGGTTTTTTTAGTAAATTATTAAAATACCCTAAGTATGATTTTTATTAAATTATTTAAGCATGGGTAAAATGGTAATTTGGATTTAAAAACCTAAAATCGGCGCTTCCGCCCCGCTCACGCTGCTGCCCTCCACCGCGCTTCCGCCGTCCGACCTCACCTTCGCCCGACCTTCCGACCACGCCATCGCCGTCCGACCTCAGCTTCACCCGACCTGCTGTGGAGCGCAAAGGCGAGGAGTTCGGGTGGAATCGGCGGCCGCCCTTCGCCGCGCTTCCGCCCTCCGACCTCAACTCCGCCCAACCTTCCGACCACGCCACCATCCTCGTAACTCCGCCTCCGACAGGTGGCCGGCCGACAACACTGCGGAGTGTGCTGTGGAGCGCAAAGGCGAGGAGTTCGGGTGGAATCGGCGGCCGAACGAAAATTTGGGTAAATTTAGATTTTTTTATTGAAATTGAACGTTGTGATGTGCGAATCGTTATCTATGATGTGCTAATTGATTAATATGATGTGCAAATTGTGATGTCCAAATTAAATTTTTGTACGGATTTGGGATTTTTTTGTTGCTGACTTGGGATTTCGTTGACTTAATTATGTGTACTGCAAATTGTGATGTGCGAATATGTGCTATGTGTAAATTGTGATGTGCAAATTGTGATGTGTGAATATAAATACTTGAATTTGTGTATTTATGTTGAGAAATTATATAATTATGTATTTTAGGTATTTCTGTTATGAGTTGTCAAATTTTTGTATATGACCGATTTGGACCGATTTAGGCCGATTCAACTGAACCGATTCCTGGTCGATTCAGACCAATTCCGATTCCAATTCCGACTCCCTGAAAAACCGATTCTGATTCATGCAACCATGGTTGGTAGCATTTAATGGTACGTATCCCGAGCGGGAGTTGACATAGTCCTCGTTGGCCATGTCCACCCACTCGTTGAGAGCAAGCGTGTAGGTCATGAAATATGAATGAACTGATTGGGCTCAGTGCGGGATGAGACAACAATTCAACAAGTTAGTCACAATGGCTAAATAACCTGTCAACCAAACAGTTAAAATTAAAGATTAAACTCGAATCATTTAAGCCCACAACAACAAAAAAACTGGACATAGCTAGTTTTTGGAGTTCGAAATCGGTTATAAAAAATGGAAATATACTAAAACCAGAGTTTCTGGAACCGTAAACCAGTTCCAAAGTGGAAACATGTTCGCATATTACCAACCAGGTTTATTTTATTTTCCTAGAAAACCAGGAACCAGAATGAGATACAAAACAATCCAAGCCACTGTAGCTAAGCAATCACTAAGATTAGCACTATAACAATCGCCAGATTTACACACAAACAGATCCAAATCACCGTAGCTAAACGAAAGCTAAGAATAACATTAATTTTTTTATTCAGACAGCAATCAAGTCCTACAACCAAGAACGCATGGCATTGTAAAACTAGTTATAAAAGGCAGCAAAGGCATCAGCAAACATGACTCTACAATACAAAAAAGAAGCACATTTTTACAACGAAGATGATGAGCAATGCAGCCATTAAACTATCGGGGGAAAAAAATCTACCAAAGCCGATGGTCGAAATTGACCTTAGTTTGCTCTCCCAGTTAGAAAGCTTCGAACTTTGTGCTGCCGGCGATACTCGACTCCGGTTGTTGGCAGCGGCGGCGGCGCGGCGACGGCGATGGCGGTGATTTGGGAGCTACGACGTTGGCAAGATGGGCCCCTGCTGTTGGGCCTACTTGGATGGGTGAGGGAATGGGTCTATCGTTATGGGCCTATTCTTGGCCCAATTTAATGTGGCCCATGGGTTCAGTTATGTGATATGGGCCAATCGGAATGTTTTGAAAACTGGACCATCGATCACACCAGATTTTTTGCTAGTTTGTGATATAATTGGTTTAATCGGATCAAACCAGACGAGATTTGACACATCATACAGCATTTAATAATTTTTCTTAAATCTTGATGAATAAAATTTGCAAAATTTTCCCCTATTTATACATAGAAAAAACTGAGAATGGTTGAGGAGAAAAGGACGACATCAAAGATAAGCACTTTCCAATTTACTGTTTTCACTGGATTAATAAAAATAGCTAAAAAAACACAATACACAATTGAGGGTACACAATCCACACAAGTACATGTATTTTAAGTACTATAAATTGCCAGGAAAAACATGATTTAATATACATCATGCACCAAAACAACTCAAATCCCCTTCTAAACTAAATGATTTCGGGTCCATTTGGTTGCATGAAAGTAGAATAAATTAAAAATATATCATATGAAATGTAAATGTAACGAGGTGAAATAACATGAAAAGTTTTAAAAATTTCTTACAATAATTGGAAAATAAGAAAAAATAAAATATTTTTTTCCATGAGCATGAACACGTGGATGTGCATGCATTTCCCAAAAAAATTGACCTGGTAGGTGCCTTGGGGGTATATTGGGTCTAACCGGCTTATACGGTTTGGTTTTAAATACACTAATTTAAGCTGATTTGATTTGAAAATATAATATATTATAAAAAATTATTTAAAATATTAAAAAATGATGACTTTTTGTTAATTTCTTCGATTTTAGAGTGAAATTTGCATAAAACTTTGAGCAGTAGAGCGATTTTCTATATTTTGTTTTGTTAGTTTGTCATGTGATCCAATTGGATTACATACAGTCATCCAGAATAGGATAAATAAATATAGTAATATGGTGTGGCCGACGTATATAAAAAACAAACCCTGCTAGCTGATATTTTTTTTAAAAAAATGATTATAATTTGCCTTAAAAACATTTTAGTTGATAATGTGGGATCTAAACATTCAACAAGGCCAAAAAAATGGCTGGCCGAGCGAGTGATGAATTGAGTTGATGGGAAAGTGCTTCAACTAGAACCAGTCATTTTTATTTGAAAAGAAAATATTAATGCATTTTATATTAAATATAATTATTAAATTCAAAAAATAAAAAATGAGCTTCAAATAACAATTCCATTAAACTTACGTAAACCAAACTCAATATATAGAAGAACCGTTAAAACTATTTCTAGTTGAGCTAAACTCAGAGACTCAATTTGAGAGGCTAATGGTCCTGTAAGCCTGACAAAAAATCAGTTCTACTTGGTTTGTTGCCACCCAAGTTTTTACCCTCAAACTTCCCCCAAACACGTCTCTTGGAGTTGGCTGCTGATTAATTGATATATCAAATCTATTCCCTTATTGTTCTCAATGTTCTTAGTATATTATTTAGCATGATCCATAAAAGAATTTTATTTGTATTATTATTATTCAATACCTTCAAAACAATATGTTGCAGGAACCTAGAATGAAGACCATTTACATTACACTCCAGCACCACGCATGTAGGTGTGTATATATATAGGAATGTTATTTTGTGCCAGGTATAAAAAATATTTTTTATGCCTTCCTAATATTGGGGTCGTCTGATCTTAAAAACGACCCAGATCTAAAATAAAAAAATTGACATGGGCCGTCCTAATAATTGGACGGCCCTGATGCAAAAGGCACAAAAAAACTTTTTGGACCCGGCGCAGAATAATTAATCATATATATATATATATATATATATATATATATATATATATATATATAGTTATACTAGCAAGCACGCTCACATACTTGACCTGCTGCCTAGCTTATTAGCCGCCGCCCACATCCGGCTCCTCTTGCTCCTCTTCACGCCGCCAAACTTAAGCCTCCCGACGTTGTTGAACTGCCGCTTCTCCAACGGCGACACGACACACTCCGGGGGCGCCACCGGGTACCGCACCGCATCATAGCAATACGAGTATGTCATGTACATTTCCCTGAACTTCTTCATGTACGACCTCCTTTCCGGCGTGATCACCGCACAGTCGGCTGTGGCTAGCTTGGCATCGTCCTTAATGCAGCTGTCCAAGGATGGGCCCATTTCGATCGGGTCGACTGCGCACCCGTGGAGGGCAAGGTCCTTGAATTCGGAGGCGAAGGGGGAGTACTTGTAGTTTACCTTGTGGCGGCCGCCTGAGGTGGCCCAAGCGGAGCCGTCCCAAATGGTGGCGTATAAAGCCATTGGCTTGGAGGGGTAGTCACCCCCCATGGCTTCACTTCTCACAACTTCCCTAATTGGCACCTCATCTACGTAAAATCTGTCAATTATATATATATATATGAACACACATTAGCTACACGTTGACAAACATATACACATAACAAAGTGCCTCGTAAGTGATCATATAATTTATAAAAGCTGGTGTGTAGAAATGATATATTAAGAATATTTAGCTATATAGTTCAATTGTTCATGGTTTATGAAGAAAACCCAACAGCTTTTTACATGAAAATAATCTTACAAACTGACCAATTTATATAATAAAGACGAGAAGAGCATACAAGTTGGTGGTGTAAGAATCATAAGTTAGCTCAATTTATTGATTCACCTTCTTCAATTGTTCATTAATCACTAATATTGACAGCTTAGCGTTTATCATTTCCAATGAACTTAAGATTCTCTAGAATTTTGATGAGCTGAAAAACAGTTTCCAACTAATACAGCAATTAGCCTTGCAATGAATGGTATTAATAGATATTTACTTTGAGACACTTAAAAAGAAGTCTTATCAAAACAACCTTCTTAATTTTGACAACCTATTTTCTTCTTAGTAACACAATAGGCCAATTGAGAGTAACATTAATTTAAATTTCAAAGACAAAAGATAAGGCAATCAATATCGCTAATCGGTTCAAATTAGTAAGTTATATGAGGCACAGTTCATCTAATTAACGCTCATTTATAATATACGTGCTATAATTTAAATTAGGACTAATAAGTGACTAATGAGAAAATTAACAAGATTGGTGAGTAATTACATGATATTGGAGGGAGTCCAAAGGATGCTATAACGATGGAACTCCTTGGTGGGATCAAACCAGAGAAGGTACCGCTCCTCCCTACCCCTGCTGGTGCTGCCATTGCCGTAAACATTCGTCTGAACTCGCCATTCCTTACCCCGGACATTGCCTAGGAACTCGAAGTCGAGCTCGTCATGGGTCTTCTCAAATATATCCCCATTTGATGTCTGCAATATACCAATATATAATCGAACATATTCATTAATACAAGACAATATAGATATATATATATATATATATATATATATATATAGCAGCTGTGTGAAAGTTGAGGCTTTACATAGAAGGCGACGACGACCCCGGCCGTGTAATTGGAGGGGAGCTTAATCGAAGCACTGAAAAACCCATGACCGTATAAACTCGACGATATGAATCCGGACCCTAACGCCAAAAGCCATGCAAGAAATGAATCAAAAACCATGAACATTTTGTATACAGTAATGCATTATGAATTCATGGTCCATACCTGTGAAGCGGTCGAGGAGGAGTCGAACGGACTTGTCGTCTTTCGATCGAACGAGGTTGCCATCACCAAAGAGTGGTGAATAGCCCTGTTCAAAAGTGAGGGTGGAGATCATATCAAATGACATGCCATACACAACAAGAGAGGACACGGTCATGACAAGGAACGACAAGGCCACCTTCCCAACCATTTTGCACCCAATTGAGATGCCTTTCTCCCCTCCTCCCAACTATACAATCAATTATCAATAAATGGCAATGTTGCAAATGCAAAAGAGAAGAAATCAAAGAGGAGGAAGGGGTGGAGGAGGGGAAGAAGTAGAAGGTGATATGGCCTCCACAGGTGAAGCTGCTAAAAGAAGCCCAGTTTTGGTTGCAAGGACGAAATTAGCCTTGGTCTTTTTAATTGGTGTGGCGTGTTGTTTTGGTTGAGCCTGCTGTCTGTGGACCAACTAGTTTTATTATTTTAGGGTTTTTGGTAGTGCTTAGGTGGAGTTGCTGCTGGTGCTGGTAGATGTTTATGTGTTTGTGCAATTGGATGACAACTGGGATTGAGCTTGGTTGGCTTTAGCTGTTGTAGTGTGTAACTCTACCTATACATATATATATATATATATATACATATACAAATATTCTATACCTTTGCATGCTCGCCGTTTTTTATTCAAGACCCACATTTTATTTCATTGTTCATTGTCTTACTACATAAAAAATGTATGTTAACGATGATGTTTCACTACATATAAGAGAGGTCATAAACTGGCATTACAAAATTTCATCAAGACTGGTGCCTAAAAAATGACAATGATGTAAGTGACACTGATCATTTGACTTTAGTTCTAGACTCTTTTTCTAGTGTTTTATATGATATCAATTAATCGGCCAAAATCAGCTACTGTTGTTTTAAAATAGTTCGACAAAATTACTTAATGAATAGATGGTTTAAATAAAAAAATTATTAAGGAAAGAGTATTCTGTAATTTGATGAATTGATGGAGGGTAAAATTGGATAGTTGGTAGACCAAAGGAAAACCGTGTCCGATCCGGATGGGAGTGCCAAGCTGGCACGACACGCATCCCATGTCTATATATATATATAATAATAATAATAATAATAATAATTATTATTATTATTATTATTTTCTTCTTGATCGCCTAATTAAAAATTTCCTTTTTTTAAGCCAGATATTTAGTAACTATCATAACTGGACATAATCACATGATTTATGAAATAATTTAAAACTGAATGTCATGGATGAAGCTTGGTCGATTAGGAATTGATAAAAATTTAAAACAAAGTTCGAATCCAAGTTGGACCTCAAGTTAATTACTGTATATCAGCTTGTTTTGTATCTTGTTATTTTGTATAAAAATAGAATTTTGAACATACGTATTAGATTTTTAAAGAAATTTAACTAAAGTAATAAAAAAAATGTGACCATGTAGCTATTACAATAAAAATATGTAAAATTTTATCAGTTTAAAATATTTTGTTTCTCAAAATAAAATCTTAGTCTAAATACAAATTTACTCGGTTTAATTATGACTTAAACCGGAACATAAATAGACTCAACTCGAACCCTAGTAAAACTGGGGCTCAACATACAAGTTGAATTACCCCAATCTCAAAGATGTTAATTTGGCTCAATTCACAAGATGGAACAGCCCTTGTCAAAGATGTGTTGTTGGGCAATTAAATTTCATAATTGTGGAAGAATAATACACCTTAAAAATGGTGGGTTGTTGATTTTATTACTTAAAAATAAATGCCAAAATATTTATAATTACAAAGAAAACATGGTATTTTTTTAAGTTTAAAGGTTCTGGAAAGGATTTGCTTATTTACAGTATTTAATGATTTCATTTTAGAACAAAATTCTATGATTTGATAATTGGAAATGATCAAGAGAGAAGTTATAACTTATATATATATATATATATATATATATAATGTCAATATATGACTTTCAGAGCATCAATCAGCATTCTGAAGTCTGAAACCGCCCAATGTGAGGGTGCAAAAAAAACATTTTATTTTTGAAGTTTTGGTTTCACATTGAAGCAATTTCAATCCTTATAAAAAAGCTAAGATTTTTTTTCTTTTCATTTCTCTAAAATCCGAATCATAAATTGATTGGATCCAGCCTGCCCTTGATATATATGTTTGAATACCGTTATGATGCGGAAAAAGAACAATATATTAGGTTTATTATTTAATTTTAACATTAATATTTAACAACAATGGTAAATTTTATTTTTAAAAAAGAAGAAATGATTATCGATTTAAGAATTCTCCAACCATTCAAAATAAAAAAAAGCGCATCCTTTTTCTCCATTTATTTTATGAATGTACTACTACAGAAAATTTAATTCAAATTATATAAAAAAGAAAATTACCCATGATTAATTTCTTGAGTTCACCTCCCAAGTATATGCTCCCTGTTTTTTTGTTAAAGACTTTGAATAACTCGTTTTTATTCATATGAATAAACCAAATTGTTAATTCTTTAGATATTGATATAGTTAATAGCCAGCTTGGGGAATCCAATATCTAAGCAAAGAAACTAGGCATGCAAAATACCTATTAAAAAAAATGTTTGACATGCAGAGATTCCAATCTTTGATTGAATTTTGTGTAATATATTTGGTTGCCTTGATTCCAGCTCTAAGTACCCAGAAAATGATGGAAGACACTGGGATTTGATCATAGCTTCTCCAATACTTGCTACAAATTTTATATATAATTACCATGCCATTCCTCCAAATTATCTGATAGACAACAGATAATTATATAGAGTCAAATATATGCATGCATATTTCAAGTATTATTTTGTTGTATTGTAGAATACTGCTTATTAGCCAGCTGGTAGGAGACAAGATTAAGATAAGGAAAATAATCATTGATTAACTTACTTGTTGCATCTCTAAATGGTGGATTTTAATTGTGTACTTGCAGATCATGTGTTGTCACTATAATTTTTATATATCAACTTGCAAAGAGGTAATTGACTCTATATATATGTAATACTTAACAAATATATTGCAATAAATCAGAGACAAGGCGAAAACATACATACAGAAAAACAAACAAAGAAACGAAAGCATGTTGCATAATTCATCTATTCATGTATTCAGTTAAATTTATTATGAAAATATTTATTAACTAGGTAATTAGTCGAGCCAACTCGAGTTTTGAGTAGAGCCGAACCAAACACTCTGTTGCTCAATCTAGGTTCATAGCTCATCAAACTATCAACTTCAACCTAAGTATTTATTAAATGTACAAAATAATAATCCCGAATTTAATACATTTAAAATCAATTCTTAAAAATACTAATTAAAATGACCATCAAAAATCAGGATTAATTAAAAATAGGATATTTAACCGATTAAAATGCAAAAAAATTAAAATAACAAATTATTAATATAATCTAACATTGACAGTCCACACACGACATCTCAACTAATTAAACATAATTTGTTTGTGCAAAATAGCTCAATTCGACTCGATTACAATTATAATTATTCCTATTCCAAAACTTTTTGGGCCTTCAAAAATGGGCCGGGCAAGTCATAAGCCCATGATATATGAAGTAAAGCCCAAGCAGTGAGAACAGGTTCCCCATCCTCGCCGCCGGCGGACCACCTCCGCCGAGCACTTCACCGGCGCCGGCGATGGCGACGGCGCCCAAGATCCTCCTAGCGAAGCCCGGCGCCGTCCCCGGCGGCTCCTCCGTCGCTAAGTTCGCGCGCAGCGAGATGAGGTCGGCCCTCCTCCGATCCCGCCTCCCCTCGCTCAACCTCCTCTCCGACTCCTGGGAGTACCACACCGACCGGATTCTCCCGGTAATCGCCGTTTTCTTCTGGTTCCTTTTTGGTTCGGATTTGTTGAGGAAGGAGTGGAGGAAGAAGAAAGTGACCGTCTTTGTGGCCTTTGGTGTTGCAGTTCTTGACGGAGAACACGGATTTCACGGTGGTGGGTGTGATTGGCCCGACAGGAGCTGGGAAGTCGACGATTCTTAATGAGCTTTACGGCTTTGATTCGTCGTCTCCGGGTAATTTTCTATTGATCGAGTAGAAAAAAATGTAATCTTTTTGTTTTTTAAACGTCAAGTGCTTATTGCTTGGTAGCGGATTACCTCTTTGTAAATCCAATTATGCAGTGTTCATGTATTTTATAGTAGCAATGAACTTGTAACTCGACTAGCAAAATCAGCTTGTGTTCATCGTCTATGATACGTATCTGATTCTTTGTAACTTTGCGATCAATGATATATGATAAATAAAGCAATGTTGTTGTTGGGGAGAAAAATGTTGGTATCTCTGATCAACCTATATGCAGTACCATCAGTGTTGTTGTCCTCTTTTTAGTTTGATGAGGACTAGAATGTGTCACGGGATTATTTGTGACAATTATATTAAAGGTGCTAAATAACCAAGATTAAAGTGGCAAAAAGGATTTTGAACATGTTTAACTGATGTGTTTGTTGCTGACATCCTGCAAAAATCATTTTGTAGCTGTTAAATGTGGAGGAAACATTTTCATTCTTACTTATCTAGGAAATACTCTGCCTTGCTTATGATATGTGTACCAAACATTCTTTTCTTTATGTGAGGCAACAGTCGCATAGTTTTGGAACACTCCTA